>LBNU01016751.1:12230-28100 GCA_014162995.1 Artemisia annua | reverse complement strand
TGAAAAAACTTGCTATGTTTGATCATAACCTTGCAAAAGTTTAAAAGCATAAACTTTCCTAACCTTGCTTTGTTTTATCTTATAAACATCAAATAATATGAGTATTCACAAACAAAATGAATGTCTAACCTGTGTTTATCATTATGAAGGTAGTTTAGCTCACGGGATATAAAGGGAGGACCTGAGCTCGATCGCCTGAAGAAATCAAAAGCCATAAGCTCGATCGAGAGTAGTGTTGAGCCTGAAAGAGAAGCTTTGCTTGGAAGGGAGATCGGCGGCCAAACAAAGTGAGTGTGATATGTTTTTAGGGTTTTTAGCTTTCAAATAAAATAGGGTGTGATATGTGTTTTTATAGAACAATGTTATAAGCGGAAAGAAGAAATTAAGTGAAATGAAGGTAGTGAGTAATGAGGTCCAACTACCCTTTTGCAAAACCTTTATGAGGAAGTAGGTTGATGGAAGCCTTTATATTTACAACATTTTATTGCAAAAAATATTCACGCTATTGCAAGCATGGGGAATGTTTTAAAAAGTGATTTAAAAAAAATATATATATGTTTTCCTTTAAATAACTAAAATTAGTTCTATACACATTTTGTTTCAAAAAATTATATAGTAATTGATACCATTATGCTATTATTGCTTCGTCAAGCGAAGTGTTACCCCATCTGTGCATTCGGAACATGGATCTAGCTTGTTATATAGTATATGCTCGACTTTGTGGACTTAAGAAATAAGGAGACTAGTAAAAGCTTTGTATCTTTTCATTTGAATTCTCAAACCTTAACCAAGTTATCTATAACATCATTGATACATTTCTAAAGTTATACATGTCTTTGGATAAAATACTAGCCCCAGCTTCGACTAGCAATTTTGCTATTCCATAAACATTTCTAACAGTTAGATTATTAAAAACAGTTGCTCAACATTTTACTTTCACGTTATTCTGCTATTTTTTATTTTATTTTTTTAAACACAAACCCGTGGTCATTTTACCCGCACCCCTTATGTATTTGTTTGGCCAAAGTATACGTCGATACCCAAACTAGTCAAGTGAGTTGTCTAGTACCCTAAAGTCAAATATCAACGACATAATTAACTGGTCACTTTAGTACCCTAGTTTAATTAACTCGAACTCCGTTAGTTTATATCAACGACATAATTAAACGTGCAACACCCTTGTTTCTGGAATTTAATTAGCCTTTTCAAATATCTAATAAATAATGTCTCGTATAATCTCAAATGTAAGTAACGAATGACTTTAAACAAACTTTCATAGTTTCGTCAGTTCCTAATGAAACCCATAATTAAAACAATCCCACAAAGGTGTTACATAAAATCGATTAAGGGAGTGTTTGACAAGCCTAAGTGTTGTGACTTTTTGATAAGCTCAAATTTTGTGGCTTATTTGACGAGAGGTGGGCTTATATATAAATATTACTTCCTCCGGCCCAAAAAGTAAGTCCACTTTGATTTTTTAATGTCTTTTTTTATTCCGACTTTAACTTTAATTATCTTTTTTCGTGTTATATAATATTTGATGAAAAATATACCAATTAATAAACATACATTTAAAACACAAATCCATTTATATTTTGCATCAGCTATTATATAACACGAAAAAAAATAATTAATGTCAAAGTTGGAAGAAAAAGACTTTAAAAAGTCAAAATATAATTCTATTTCGAGACAGAGGGAGTATATAAAAAGAATTTTATACCCTCGTTTACTATTTACACCCAATTGATGTGAAATATTTTTTTGTCATTTTACTTTATCAATTATTATTAGCTAAGCCAAACACTTAACAAGGGTTTATAAGCTCATGATATATAAGCCATAAGCCGCTTATATAAGTATATAACATAAGCATAAGCCCAATTCATAAGCTTAATCAAACACCCCTAAATAAACCCAATAATGCAGCTAAAATCTGGGTTAGAACTAGTCACGTGATTTTCTTTTCCCTTTTAATTTGCCGCTTCTTTTTTTTTTTTTTTTTCTCAATTGACAAACATCAACGTGTATCAAGAAAATGCTTACCTCATTTAGTCATTTCTAACCCTTGATGGACTAATGCCCGTTGGATGAGATGACATTAAAGGTTGATATCAAATGATGAGGATTAAAAGCATAATATAATAGAGCATGTAATGTAGGCCTGTAGGGTATGGTAGTTGATGATGTATGCAACCCCGTTCTTAAGGGTAATCATCTCTTTGATATGTCTTTTCACTTTTGCTCAAAAAAAAGTTTATGTCTTTTCCACTTCTGTTGTATCACATCACTAAATATCATCTACAGTAGATTTTATGTATATCTTTCACTACTTTCTAAAAATTATTTAGGGCCCGTTTGGTTTGTAGATGGGTTTAGGATTTGGATTTGGATTTAGATTTGAATTTGGATTTAGATTTGGATTTGTATTTGTGTAGGTTTTGAATTAAATGAAGAGAGAGAAAATAAATTATTGATAAATTTATTTTATACATATATGTTTAAAATAAAAATGTAAAAATAACAATAAAACTAAATAACATGTGGCTAGAAAATAGCTTTAAATAAAAAAATGCATTTCATAAAGCACACTTTTAAAAACCCACCTTAGTGGTCCGGATTGAGATTTTGTACTCAAAACACCATGGCAGAGGTTTGTCAGAAGATTAGGATGAAACCAAACACAAGTTTAAAAAATACTTTAAGTCCAAACCTATGAAAACCCGGGTACCAAACGGGCCCTTAGTGTTTGTTTATTTATGTGTGTGTTTAGAAAGGATATTGATGAGCAAAACTTTAAATATGCAACAACAACAACAAATAACAAAAATTTTGTTAGACTAGTAGTGACAATGACCGAATTTGTGATCCAACAGTCTCGGCATATCAACGTTAAAAAAATATATCTTAAATATTAAACACAAATCAAACACTCGTAGTAGTGACCGCAATCACAACAAAAAACATATATCACAAAAACTAGTTAAAAAAACTCGTACACCCAAACACACTCAATTCATTTGGATTCTGACAGACAAAACCTTTCATTTTTAAAGGAGGGGGAACGTTTGGTTCGGTCTCCGTAGGCGGGGGAACCAATTCTATTTAGTGCACTAGATAGTAACGATTTTGTTATGATTGTCATGTTTATATATGGTCCGTGTTTGATTGTCTCATTTCTTTGCTTGAAACTTTTTGACATGTAAATGTAGCATAGCCGTATACGAGAGTGTGCAAGGCATGCTACTCTACAGGGACTCAAATTTTTAATGGCCTAATAATATACATCGTTATATATTTTGGGCCTCAAAATTTACTTCCAACAAAAATTGTCACCGTTGTACAATTTATATTGCAAATTATTGTTAAAACTTAAAGATAAATCATAAAAATGCTATGTTTTTTGTTTTCATAGTTGGTATAACGTATGTTTTATCATCGTATATAGTTATCATATAAGTTTTCGCACGAGGTCTCCGTTCGCTCAGCTACGACACTGAAATGTGGTTTTTTGAGAACTCTAAAGATGATAATATATTCGAGTTAAGGAATAATAAACGATTTCGAATAAAACAAACTATCCCTTTGATAAGAGATTAAAGAATTGTAGTTAAGTTCTAGAGTGTCGTAACTTGTTAAATACAAAAACTCATATATTACCAATCTACCGTTGAACTTTCATCATTTTTGTTAATTACAATTTTCAATATTTCCCTACGTTATTTGATATTTATATTTTTTATTTTGAAGAATGAGAAGGAGGGTTGTGGTTACAAAGAAAAACAAGAAAAACAACTAAAATTTGTTTGTAGTTTTTCTTGTTAAGTTAAAAAATAAGGGATTTTGTGTTTTGCAAAATATTTTGTTGGAAAACGTTGATTTGAACGCGATATTTATTTTCTTTGTTTTCCACAAAATATTTTGTAGAAAACAAGGGTGGTTTCCCCCAACTGAACGCACACTATGTATCTCTTAGTTACCTACTTACCCACCATTTCTCATGTAAATATCTTACATAAAAACCAAAAAAGAAAACAGATAACAATGACCTAATGAGATTGGTGCATTAAATCATTATAACTTATCTCTTAATTGTTATGTGTTGATTCCGATTCTTTAAATCTAATCTTTGTTTTGCATTTATGAGCGATGTGGGACACCATCAAGTAAGAAATGAGCAGACGGTTCATTTCCTCCTGGGTTTAGTTATTTAAAGTTAATTATTCGTAACAATATAAATACAATTTATCGTGACCTGAAATTTTATGTCAAACTATTGTTGTGTTGAGACAACTTATCCCTCGAACGTAGAATAGGTGTGCTCAACTTTTAGTGCGCGAGAAGGTAGGGATTAGTTGTTATTACACCGTATCATTTTATGGTCCATGTTTGATTGTTTGTCTGCTCAAGTTCTTTTTCTTACAACTCATTTTATGTATCAGTTAGATATGTGAGAAAAGTTCAAATACTTACTTTTATTTCGGTGCTTACTAAAGGATAAATCCCCACCATCCATCTACTTTAATCTAATGGTGGGGATTAACATAATATTTAATATGGAAACCTAAGCTCATGTCTTTTTTTTTCTTTGTCTTTTTGTCTTTCTTATTTATTCATTTTTTTTTTCGTTTTACTTTTTTTTTTTTGTCTTTTTTTTCTTTTTATTTATAATTCATTTTTTTTAATTCACGTTATCTTTTTCAGTTCACATTTTTATTTATTTATTTATTTATTTATTTATTTTTTTAACATTCACGTTTTTTTTTCTTTGCTTTCATACGTTTTCATATGGTATCACGTGTGATATCACAGATGATATCACAGGTGATATAACATGTGAATATGTGATATAACATGTGTTTGAGCTTCTTCAATTTGTTTATGAAGATGTTATGCTTTGTTTAACCATAGCTTCTTAAATTTGCTGATTCAACCATATATATTTTCAAATCTCGTTGTAAAACCTATTGAAATAAGCACAATGTATCCATTAAATAGACAAATCTAATCACAACTTAAATAATAAGCAAAATCACACTAAATAACTATGTGTTTAAAGCAAAATCAACCTGTTTAAGCTATTTACTCTAACAACTTAAATAATAAGCAATATTGTACTATATAAACAACTTATTAATAGCTAAAACACAATTATCATCCACAAAAAGCACATAAAATATCAAAATTATAATATAAAACAAAGGTGATAAAACACACAGTAAATAGTATATCATCAAAACTTTAAAATAAAAAAATAATAATAAAAAAAATAAAAAAAGCTTTAGCTATGATTATAAAACAATAACAATGAAATATCAAAAGTGATACTATACATGACATATAATAAAGCTTAACAAGTAAACAAAAAAACCTATCAAATAAACAAATTTTCACAAGTGATAATACAAATATCACTAGTGATAATACACATATACAGTTCAACTACAAATATCACTGGTGATACACACGTATGATACTTTTCACTAATACAATTTATCAAACACTTGGTGTGCATCTATGTATACAAAACTTTCTACTCAGAAACTCAACCAAATGTAAACACTAAAAAACACAACCAAAAGCATGTTACAATCACAATAAAAAACACACCAAAACAAATTCATTTTTATGTATATATTAATAAACAACTAAAATCAANGACATTCCCTTATTATTATTATTATTATTATTATTATTATTATTATTATTATTATTATTATTATTATTATTATTATTAAGGGATAGTTTGGCTACAATAATTATAGCCAATTGGCTACAATACTCCACCAAAATACAAAAGAAAATCAATCAGGGACCCACAGAAAGAAGTCAGGGACCCACAAAAGGACTCAATGACCCACAATTTATAGCTAAAATTGTAGGGAATTGGCTACAATGCAATTGTAGCCAATATATTCCTTTTGTTATTATTATTATTATTTTATAGTATGGCTACGTTTAGGATAAGTAGGGTAAGAGAATAATTAGGGATTACTTGGTATATAGGGTGAAGTTTAGTGTATTAGTGGACTTGGGCTTTTATCAAATTAGGTTAGCACATTGGGCTGTCATTGAACTTTTAAATTCAGAAATATTGGATAACAAAAGGGTTTTGAAAATGAAAACCTATAAGCTTGGTTTCAGTTTATTAATGTTTGCTTTTTGCGGTTTCAGGTTGAGCAGATCGGCTCGGTGTTTCGATTTCACATATTTTTTGAACTCCCCTATATATAAAGCTGAACTTTATAAATATCATGTAGTCATTTTGAACAACAAAAAAAATGTTGCTTACTAAAATATTTATCATTATAATTGTATAAATCTAAAAAAATGCCAATTGTTAAAGAGTTGAAATATGCGACATGAAATTCTTGACATTCGTACATTTATTGTAAAAAAATTGTAATAAATTAAAATACGTAATTCACCGGAAATTAAAATACGTAAAATATTGTTAGAAAAAACATATAAATTAAAAACATTTGTTCGACACAAAATTTATTCACAGGGTATCTGCCGCTGCATCGCGCGGATACCCTGCTAGTACTACAAATGAGCAACTAATAAATTATCAGATGTGACTTTTTTTTTCCAACACTTACCTTGTGACTTTGCTCAAACATAAAAAAGTATATTAGTGACTACTAAGTCTCTTTTTGTATCATTTGAGACCAAGCCTTTTTTTGTGTCATTTGAGACTTGTGTCAATTTAAAGCAAACATAAGAAACTATATGGAACCAAACTTACTAGTAACTTATGTTTCTTTTTCTTGTACACCCTTTTGTATCTTCTATATATATGTTGATCTGCTTTATAAACATTGTACTGCACATAGTTAATGCAAAATGAAACAGTTGAAACAACATCAAGGCTGTGGAGCTCCAATCTTAATGTATGAGCACTTGCACTTTATTCAGAAAACAAAATATGCAACGTACAGCACCTTAATTCATATTGGGCTAATGATCACATCCTCATTTCTCCATGCACGTACTTGATTAGAACAAAAAATAAGTTTAGATTTTAAGTTTAACTCCGATTACATAAGAGTGCTTTCAAACGATTAACCAAATTCACACGAACCAAAGAAATAAAAGAAAAGTTCAAATTAATGTATAACAGTATAAGTTATTTGGACTAGAATGTATCTACCTTCTGTTCTCACTGATGTATAAGTCTCTTTTTATGTCATTTTGAGACTTGTGTAATTTTGAACCAAACATAAAAAATGAATTAAATATTGATTTTTAGGTCTTATCGAATTGACCCGATAACAAAAATTGTTAAAATGAATAATCTGGCCTGGATAAACTACAGGGACTGATGTTGTCATATTTGATATTTCAGATATAGAGAGTTGCTGCTTATGAAAGAGTTTGAGAAGTAAAAGGGCTAAAGATGTAAAGATGAAAGATATGTCGGTGGAGCGTGTATATAAAGAAAAAAGACAAAGGAGGCTTCAGATCTATTATCCATTTTCTCTCTTTGCNCGTTTTTATACGTTTTCGTAAAAACGGACGAAAACGTTTAAAAACGAACAAAAACGTAAGAAAACGTATAAAAACGGATATAAACGTAGGAAAACATACGAAAATGTAAGAAAACGTAAAAAACATATTTTTGAGTTAATTACAAACGGTCGTTAGTCAAAAGGACTAATGGTGCAAACAAAAACATAAAGAAAACCGGTGAAAACATATAAAAACGAATAGAAACGTATGAAAACGTAAGAAAATATATTTTTGAGTTAATTACAAATGGACGTTAGTCAAAAGGACTAACGGTGCAAACAAAACGTATGATAATGAAACAAAAGTTGGATGGGTATTGTTGTATTATTTTGGGTTTGCATCTAATAATGGAATAAATGGAAAAGTACGTTGCTATTACATTTCATTAACCATTATATTTATATATTAGTAACAATGTAATACAATTTAGTGGTTTTGTTGGTAGCTCTCGTCAAAGTTTAGCTCTCGTCAATGTTATTCATCTCTACATCAAGTTTTAGTGGTTTTGTTGGTAGCTCTCGTCAAAGTTTATGGTCCAAGATTGGAGTTCTTCTTGAGAGCTGTACTTTCCTTTCCTTTTTTGTGGTTGGCAAAACTTGGAGATGGTCTATGTTTTGTAGGTGGTTTCATAACTGTTTTTTGATGTATATCTTTGGTTAGTCGTTTATCGTTTTTGTGGGATGTCATAAACGATTAGTGGTTGTTCAAGCTCTGCTTGAGGTCAATGTGGTATTTCTGCCACATTCCATTGTACTTAAACTTTCTGTGATTAATATATTTTACCGGGGTAACCCTTTTACCCCAAAAAAAAAATGTAATACAGTTTATTTATTTACTTATTTACTTCGTTCAACGCCATATGGCTAGATAGAAGGAGAATGCTACATCCACAAAAAATTTACAAAACTAATCTACACAATGATTTGGCAACCAATTGTGGAGGGTAAGAAAGATATATTATGATGCAACATGATTGGACCACTACACATGCCAAGTCATTTTGCGGGTATAATTTTGTAAACTATTGCCCTAGATTGAATAGATATTGAAAAAGTAGGGTTCATGCTTGGAAACTAATTTGTTAATAGCAAAGATAACACTCAGCCGTGACCAATAATTTTGTGTCAAACTCATGTTTTGTGCGGAAAACCTATAAATCAAATGTTGAATAGTTTGAAACTTTTAGTTTGCTCAATAATGCAGTTCATACAGACGATCTGTCTCGGTTGAGAAGCTTAATTTCGAGCTGGAGCTGATCCAATCAAGAAAACTTTGATGAAACTAAAAGTCGTCAATGGTGATGTATTTCTTCTAACAATCATATACAAACGTTAATCGCAAAATGTATTATCTCGCTAACTAGTTATTGGCCTGATCAAACAGCATCTTGCTGCATCAAAAGGACACATAGATAGTGGCAAGAGGGGTTCTAAACTTAAAAAGTCTCATGGGTTAAAATGAATAATCTGGCTGGATAAACTACAGGGACTGATGTTGTCATATTTGAGATTTCAGATATAGAGAGTTGCTGCTTATGAAAGAGTTTGAGAAGTAAAAGGGCTAAAGATGTAAAGATGAAAGATATGTCGGTGGAGCGTGTATATAAAGAAAAAAGACAAAGGAGGCTTTAGATCTATTATCCGTTTTCTCTCTCTACTCTCTCAAGAATTACACACAGTAAACCCTAGTTTTGATATTGAGTTTGTTTGATCCTCTTGATCATTCAGTTGTTAGTTAGTGTTGTTTATGAGTTTCTGATTGAGATCAGTGATACTTTGGTTGTTTAGAACAAATTGAGATTTGTTCAGTTGTTATTGATTCTAAGTTCTTGGTATAATAAAACTGTTTTCTTTATAAATTCGTGTTTCTTTACATGGTATCAGAGACAGGTTGCTCTGAATATCAATTTTTAAAAAAAAATTAGGGTTTCGTAAAATTGGGGGTTTCTTGTTTTTTGTGTTATATATCAATTAACTTGTGTTAATTGATTGTGTTAAGGCTTAATTACATAAATCTAAAAAGATTTTTTCAAAACACCTAATTTTGAAAAAATTAGGGTTTGGGAAAAATTGGGGGTTTTGTGTAATTAAAGGTTCTGAGGTCGATTAAGTTTGGTTAATCGATAGATCTGGTGTTCTTGTTACTATTGAGATTGGTTTTGGTATTTTGCCCTATTTCTTAAAATTAGGGTTTGGTGGATCTTGGTTCGTGGATCTGGGTTCATTGTTGTGTTTCTGCTATATCCCTAGACTAAGTGAATCTAGGGTATAGTAGGGCTGTTATTCCGCTGCTGCTATATCTTGCGTGCTTTGTAACACCTCTCACACTCTCTCTTTATTTTTCCTGTTTTTTATTTCTTGTTTAGTGACGGGTGGTAGGAATCTGGGATTGTGAAGTTGTTGATTGAGATTGTGGTGTTGTTTGTTTTGTGTATTAGTATTCTCTGCCCTTGACCTACCACCTTGAGTGGCAAGGAAGCCTGGGAACTATTTTTTTTTGTTTTGTGTGTTTACTTTATTTTGATTAGTTACAATGTCTGTGCATAATTCTGATGATTCTATTCATAATACTGATAATGAAGATGATATTGGAGGTGAAATTCCTGTTACTTTGATTAGTAAACTTGACCTGAGTCATCCTCTTCATTTACACCCCAATGACTCTGCTACTTTGACAGTTATATCTATTAAACTAAAAGGATCTGAGAATTATAATGTTTGGTCTTGTGCTATGCTTTTAGCACTTGAGGGAAAAAATAAAACTGGTTTTATAGATAGAACTTGTAAAAGATCTAATACTGATGAAGTTTTGGGTAGACAATGGGATAGAGTCAATGCTATTGTTTTGGGGTGGATTCTAAATTCAATTTCTGAAGAATTGTTTCTTGGTCAAATTTTTTCAAAAAGAGCTTCAGATGTTTGGGATGAATTAAAAGAGACCTTTGATAGGGTTGATGGGTCTGTTACATTCAATTTGCATCATAAAATTAACTCTTTAACACAGAATGGTTCATCTATTGCTGAGTATTTTAATAAGCTAAGTACATTATGGAAACAATTTGATGCTCTTATTAAACTACCTAGATGTACTTGTCATGCTGCTGATGATTTTAAAAAACATAATCAGTTAATGAAGTTAATGCAATTTTTAATGGGACTTGATGACTCTTATATGCAAATTAGAAGTAATATTCTGTCTAGAGATCCTTTACGTGACATTAAAGGGGCATTTGCTATCATCTCTAGTGAGGAGTCTCACAGAGCTGTTGTTTCTGGTTAATCAGAAACTGGTGCCTCTCAAAGGTCTCAGTCTTCTGTGTTTAATTCCAATGTGCCTAATAGGGGAGGTTCACAGAGGCCCTCAACCTCTGGGAATTCTTTCAGACCTAATAATGCCACTAGAACTAATACTAATGTGAATAATAGAACCTCTGGAGGTTCTAATCTTATCTGTGAGCATTGTGGGTTTAATGGGCATACTGTAGAAAGATGTTTTAAGTTGATTGGATACCCTGCTAACTTTGGAAAAAGAAATAATAATACTGGGTCTAACTCAAATCAGGGTGTTCAAAACTTTAATAAAAGATTTTTCAATAACAATTCTGTTGGTTCTAGCTTGTCTTCCACTTTTTCTGATGAACAGATATCAAAACTTTTATCTCTTATTAAAGACACTTCTATTTCTGATGATGGCAAAGGGAAAAATATACATGCCAACATGGCAGGTATAGTTTTTAATAATAACAAAGTGTTTAATCAGAATTTTCATAAATATTTTTGTAATAACAGTAAAATCAGAGCTGCTCTTGTTGCTACTGGTATTATTGTTGATTCTGGAGCTAACCAGCATCTTACATATACATATAAGTTTTTGGTCAATGTTATTGATATTTCCAAACTTGGAATTAAAGTTTCACATCCTAATGGAACTGAAGCTTTAATTACCAAAGTTGGAAATATGATACTAACCAAAAAATTAACTTTATATGATGTGCTTGTTGTTCCAGAGTACTGTGTGAGTCTTATGTCTGTTCATAAAGTAGCTAGAGACAGCAAATTTGTTATTGCTTTTGATGAAACAAAATGTTATGTATTACCTCAGGATTTGAAGGGAATGAATATTCTGGGGATTGGTAAACAAACTGATGGTTTGTATTACTTTGATGGAGATCAAGGTAGTGGTTTATTTACTAATAATACTAAAACAAACTGTTTTCTATCTAAAGATTTATGGCACTCTAGACTTGGTCATCCTGCTGATCAAGTCTTAACTGTTCTTCAAAAAGACATTGGTTTTCAAACAAAAAATGACAAAAATCCTTGTGATGTATGTCAAAAGGCTAAGCAAACTAGGGAACCTTTTCCTATAAGTGAACATAAAACTACTATTTTGCTGATTTAATTCATCTTGATCTATGGGGACCTTATAGAGTGACCAGTAAGGAAGGGTATAAATATTTTTTGACCATTGTTGATGATTTTACCAGATCTGTGTGGGTGTATTTAGTTAAGACTAAAGATGAGGTGTTTGATTGTATAGTTATTTTTTATAATTTGATTAAAAATCAGCTTAATAAAAATGTTAAGATTTTTAGAAGTGATAATGGGACAGAGTTTGTTAATCATAAGTTTTCTGAATTCTGTAATAAACAAGGTATTATACATCAAACATCTTGTGCCTATACTCCTCAACAGAATGGGATTGTGGAAAGGAAACATAGGCATCTGCTTAATGTTGCCAGATCCCTTATGTTTCAGGGGGGAATTCCACTAAATTTGTGGTCTGAATGTATTCTTACTGCTTGTTATTTGATTAACAGGTTGCCTTCATCTGTGCTGAATGGGAAATCTCCTTATGAGTTGGTTTTTAATAGAAAATGTTCTTTAAAACATTTAAGAGTGTTTGGTTGTCTTTCTTTTGCTACTATTCTTAATAATTCTGATAAGTTTAGTAGCAGGTCTGAAAAATGTGTTTTAATTGGTTATGCTTCTTTTAAAAAAGGGTATAAGCTTTATAGTCTTGAAAGGAAACAGTTTATATATTCTAGAGATGTAATATTTTTTGAAAATGTTTTTCCTTTCAAAGACAAAAATGTTTCTGTGAGAAGTCATGATCTGGATCATGCAAACTTCTTTAATGAAGCTGTGTATGAGGATCATGGCATACCCAGTGATGATAATATAAATAATGCAGCACCTCATGTAGATGGTAGGAACTCTCCTTTAAATGGTAGTCCAACAATTGACCATAGTGAAAATGATTTGGGGCATTTTCATGGTTCCAATGGTTCTGCCTTAGAGGATGAGATGCCTGCAACTCATGAGAATGAAACAGAATTGGACCCTATTAATGATTATGAAGCTGCAAATTCTGAGGGTATCAATACTAGTTTTCCTAACACAGAAACAAGTCCAAATTTTCAAACTCAGTCTTTGAGAAGATCTGAGAGGACTTCTATTTTTCCAAATAAATATAATGAGTTTGTTGTTGATTCTAAAGTTAAGTATGGTCTTGAAAAATTTGTTGGTTATTCAAAGTTAAGTTTTGATAACCTGTGTTTTACTATTGAGTTAAACAAGTTTTTTGAACCAAAAACTTATAAGGATGCTTCTAAGTATCAGCATTGGAATGAGGCAATGAATAAAGAAATGAAAGCCTTATATGATAATGATACTTTTGAAATTGTTGAATTACCTGATGGTAGAATAGCTATTGGTTCTAAATGGATTTATAAAATTAAGTATAAGTCTAGTGGAGAAATTGATAGATATAAAGCTAGACTTGTAGCTCAAGGGTATAATCAAAGAGAAGGGATTGATTTTGATGAGACTTTTTCTCCTGTTGTTAAAATTGTTACCATTAGGTGTGTTATTAATTTGGCTGTTCAACAGTCTTGGCCAATATTTCAATTAGATGTGAATAATGCTTTTTTATATGGTGATCTTGAAGAAACTGTTTATATGAAATTGCCTCAAGGATATTTTAATGAGAATGATAACAGAGTATGCAGACTTAAGAAGTCTTTATATGGTTTAAAGCAAGCACCTAGACAATGGAATGCAAAACTTTCTAGTACTTTACTTGAAAATGGTTTTGTGCAAAGTAAAAGTGATTACTCATTATTTACTAAGAATGAATCTGGTGTGTTTATTGCTTTGCTGGTTTATGTTGATGATATTATTGTCACTGGTAACAATCTTGATGCTATTCAGGATTTTAAAGTCTATCTTAAAACTAAGTTTCAGATAAAGGATTTAGGCAAACTTAAATATTTTTTGGGTATTGAAGTTATTGAAACTAAACATGGGGTTTGTTTGTCTCAAAGAAAATATTGCCTTGATTTGTTATCTGAATTTGGTCTGTTAGCTTGTAAACCATCTGCTATTCCTCTTGAACAAAGTGTTTTTATTACATCTGAACCCACTGACACAGATCCTTTACTTGACAATATAACTGAATATCAAAAACTTATTGGTAAACTGATTTACTTAACACACACTAGGCCTGATATTTCATATGTTGTACATTGCCTGAGTCAATTTATGCATTCCCCTTTAAAGTCTCATTTAAAAATTGCTTTAAAGGTGTTGAGGTATTTAAAAGGATCTCCAGGTAAGGGTGTGCATATTGTTAAAAATTCTAAGAATTTTTTGAATGCATTTGTTGATGCTGATTGGGCAAAGTGTGTTGTTACTAGAAAATCAGTTACTGGGTTCTGTGTTAGTCTAAATGGTTCTATGGTTTCATGGAAAAGCAAAAAACAAAATACCCTCTCTAAGTCTTCTGCAGAAGGTGAGTACAGAGCTTTAGCTTCTGTAACCTCTGAGATTGTTTGGATCCTTAAGATTCTTAAAGATCTAAAATGGGAACATTTTATACCTATGAAAGTTTTTTGTGATAGTCAAGCATCAATTAAGATTGCTGCTAATCCAGTCTTTCATGAGAGGACTAAACATTTAGAAATTGATCTTCATTTTGTTAGAGAAAAAATTTTAGCAGGTGTTATTGAAACTGCAAAAATTAACACTACTGATCAAACAGCAGATATTTTTACAAAAGGTCTTGATAAAATTCAACATACTAAAATGGTTTCAAAACTGGGATTACTTGATGTTTTCCAGGCCTAGATTAAGGGGGGATGTTAAAATGAATAATTTGGCCTGGATAAACTACAGGGACTGATGTTGTCATATTTGATATTTCAGATATAGAGAGTTGCTGCTTATGAAAGAGTTTGAGAAGTAAAAGGGCTAAAGATGTAAAGATGAAAGATATGTCGGTGGAGCGTGTATATAAAGAAAAAAGACAAATGAGGCTTCAGATCTATTATCCGTTTTCTCTCTTTACTCTCTCAAGAATTACACACAGTAAACCCTAGTTTTGATATTGAGTTTGTTTGATCCTCTTGATCATTCAGTTGTTAGTTAGTGTTGTTTATGAGTTTCTGATTGAGATCAGTGATACTTTGGTTGTTTAGAACAAATTGAGATTTGTTCAGTTGTTATTGATTCTAAGTTCTTGGTATAATAAAACTGTTTTCTTTATAAATTCGTGTTTCTTGAAAAAAATATTCTAACCCTAACCCGACCCGATAACAATGTCGGGTTATCAGGTTCGGGTGAAATTAACCCGATAAGCTTTTTCAACCTGATTTAACCCGACCTGATAAGGTTCATCGGGTTCGGGTCGGGTCAACCCGACCCTTTTGACACCCATAAATTGTGAGTTGAAAAGAACCAATGGAATCAATTTTTTGTTTTAAATGAACCCACCTACTATGTATGTTGTAATCAATGTGTTATCTGACATACTCAACCTCAATAAGTGAACTCACCTATCCTCTGTGCGTTGTAATCAATTCTTTATCTAACATACTCAACCTCATTAAATGAACCCACCTATCCTCTGTGCGTCGTATCGCACCATATGTTTTATCAGTATATGCATACTTGGTGTTAGCATTTTTGGGGTTAGTTTTTCCAATGATGAAAGTGAAAAATGTGTTTTAATAAAAAAAAAATTATGAATTTGTTATGTATGTCGTACGTAATTTTATTTGGAGCATTGAGTCAAAAGACGAAATTTTAAATGATTAAACGAATCCCGAAGGAAAGTGTGACAAATAGTATTTTTCATAAACTAAATTATATAATAAATTGCTATTTATTATATTCACTTTGGACGTTATATGCATTTTAGCACATTTCTGCATGTTTCTGCACATTTCTGCATGATTTCGGGAACCGTTTTGTACACTGTAGCTTACAGTGACTACTGAAAAAGTTTATTTTTGTCAGTAAACACAAATTTATCCATTTCGGATAGTTACTGACAAGTTTCGTAATTTACTGAGAGTTTCTC
>LBNU01016743.1:52466-91235 GCA_014162995.1 Artemisia annua | reverse complement strand
TGCTGGCACTTGTGGTAGAGGTGGTTTAGGTTGTCCTGGAACTGCTTCAGGTTCTTCAATAACCATATTACCATTAACAATTACATCCCATAGAGCATGGTCTGTAATAGCAATGTACTGCCTCATCTTCATGCTCCAGAGATCATATTCTCCCTTCTTGATGATAGGAATTCTGAGTGAGGTGATGGATGGGATTGGTGCAGCTTCAGTCGTCATCTTTAGGGTTTGTTAAATCGGTTTTCAAGGATTTCTTCTTAATCAGAGTTTCCACACAAGCTATGATACCACTTGTTGGATCGATATACTCTGACCAAACTAACTATTTAGCTTGTAAGGGTTTAGTAATCTTGGATAAATCCTAAACTACTAACAATGAAACACTGAATAACTCTGTTAAGTATGCGGAATCTACTTCAACAAAGCTAAGAAGAATTATCAAAGAACTTTGATTATATTAAAACTTTGAACCTGCTTTCATACACAGATTCACTAACAACCCTAATAACTCTAATATCGAACTTGCATGTATCTCTAAAATCGTATATCTCTAATGCCAACCTAGGGATCCTTTTATAGGCATAAGGAAAACCCTAGTCAGTTTACAATACTTGAACGACAAGTAAACTAACTCTAATCTAATAACATTCTAGATTTACACAATAATCCTTAAACGTTTTGCATGATTTGCATGTCAGTTCTTTTACATTAGCAGCACTTTTACTTGTTTCCATTCGAGCAGTACTTTGACTTTATATCTTCAGCAGTACTTTGACTTTAAACTTCAGCAGTACTTTAACTTTCATCAGTACTTAGACTTTATATCCCAACATACCTCAATTCCAAACACAGTCAATTGTGTTACTATCTTCTGGAGTTTGGTAAAGATGCTGTCAAGAGATTCATTGCTTGAAGCAGATAAATTTTCATAACTTTGCTTCAACAATGTCTTTTGAGTTTTCTTGGTAGCATCATTACCACCAATACTGAGCAGATCTCTTCAAAAAGTTCTTTTGCTGTTTTGTACTTACTGAAAGCAATGATCTGGTCTTTAGGAAGAGTCATTAGCAACAAGCTTCTTGCCTTCATGTTATTCTTCTTCTGTGTTCTTTCATCACTTGTAGAAGGTGCAGAAACTATTACTACTTCTTTGTCACCAACTTTCTCAGTCTTCTTTTCAGGTTTGAAGGAGTCACCAGTTAAGATGATCTCCCATAAAGCATAGTCTTGTATGAGAAAGTATTGCTCAATCATTATCCTCCACATCTCAAACTCATTGAGTTTGAGCTTGGGAAGCCTTGGAGCAGAGTTGGACTGGTTATTTTCCATCTCCATTGATCTGAGAGAAGTGGTTAAGCTTGTTTCTTGGATCTTCTAAATCAAAGTATCAGAAACCTGGCTCTGATACCACTTGATGGATCTAAACACACACCTTGTGTTAGAATGATACTTTGAGTTATACTAGCAAGTATGCGGAATATACTTATTAGTACTTAGAAGATTGTTTATATGATGTGTTGTGAGTAAGAACAGTTGTATGAAAGTGACACAAAGTTTAACCAAACTTATAGCTTCAATATATTGAATACGAGTGATCTGAATATCACTAGGGTTTACAACCTTGAAGCTCTTAGAAAAATGTATGAAGAACTTTAACCTAGGACCTCCTTTTATAGCACAAGGAGTCCTTTACAAGATAAGTATAATGTTATCTAAATAGAATATACATACAATCTATTCTATACTTATCAATACACGATTACATAACAGTTATCCTAATAGCAGTGGTAATAGTATATACTAGCAGTGGTAAGGTGTTTCCACTGCTAGTGCATTCTTCAGCAGTGGTTATCTTCATGTTTAGCCGTGGTAACTGTTAGTGTAATTCCCAACATAAAGCAATACAAAGGATTGGATAGATAATAAATACATAAAGTCCTAGCACAAAATACAAAGCTCCATGAGTGAACTTGACCATTGGGTAGACGAGTGTGATGAGAGAAATGATGATAATAATTAGAACGACGCTAAACATTTTTGCGGATCTTTTCTTCTTTCCTCGAACGAGTTTTTTTGTGAAGAGAGGTTAGTTATGAATTTTGAATTTGTGAGTGAGATTGGAAAGGAGAATATTAGATAAAATAAGAGATTGAGGTGATGGATTACTGTAGCAGAGACGTTCGAGTGGTATGGGAGAGTGTGAAAAGAGATTTTTGAATGTCGCAGTTTGATATTTATGTATAATATAGATCTAAGCTTAGAAATCAAAGATTTTTGACAAACCGAAGTATTTAAAGTTAAAAGAAATTTTTTTAAAGAAACTATACCAAGTGAGATACAAGAAACTGTACAAGTATTTATAAACACATTGGCACAAATAAACAGTGAGAAGTATCTGCAAAAGCACTCGTGTCAATACAAAGGTATATTTAAAGAAAAGAACATACCTTTAATTATTAAGGGACTTCTTGAAATTCAAGAATAGACTTTTTGACACCTTTGAAATCTCTTTGAAGAGAATTATAACACATCCTTGTAATGTATCAACTTTGATCTTTTCTTGGATTAAGAAGTGTTCGAAGTTTCCTATGAAGATACTTAAAAAAAACGATTTGAATTAAGTATCTGATAAAAATAATTATTGAAAGTAATGATATCAAAACAATCAATATCTAAAAGGTTCTATTTTGTAAAGCTTAGTTTTAGGTTTTTACAAATGTTTTTCCTTCTTTATAGTTTTTAAAACATTCACGGATCGTTTCAAGTTTTCAAAGTACAATATACTTTAAGAAACTTGGTACCGAAGCTCTGATGCCAATTGTAGAAAACTAGAGGGGGGTTAAATAGTTTTACCAATTAAAATTACATTTTAAAACTTTTAGATCGACTTATGTCAATCTAGTTTTGACGTGTTGGATATTGATAGTAAAAAAAGCATATAAACTAAACTACGAGAGAGATAGAGAGACACAACCATAACACAAGTATTTATAGTGGTTCGGCTACAAGAAAACCTTCTTTGCCCTACTCCACTCCCCGAGTACCCCACTCGAGAGTTCCATAAACACTACACAACACAAACTCCTTTCACCGGCGGAGAAGCCTTCACAACATCGCTTACAATTTATCCGGTACAAAGCTAAATACCGGGCTCTTCCACGAGGTAGAGCCAAAGCTTCGTCGCCTACACTTTATCCGGTACAAGGCTAGATACCAGGTTACTTTATAAAGGAGGAACCGCTACTTGATCAACACATCTAGCACAACACTCTTTTGAGGAACCAAAGTCCTTTTACACTTAACGACTCAATACATCTACTACACCCTTGAAAAGAAGAAAGAACAACAAGATAAACTTATTTGATCTTGTGAAGAGGAAGAATCCTAGCAACTCATGTCTTGAGCTTGCAAGTTTTCAGGAGGTCGTGATCTCACCTTTAAGAAGAACCTAGAGAATCACAAAGAAAGACCACATAGAAAGATCCTTGGATCTGAGGTTAGAGAGTTTAGAACATAGAGAGAAGATATGTCTAAAGGGGATGTAGAGCAAGGGAGAAATGGCTCATTATTTATAGGCAAACTGTCCACTGTTCATTCGGATCCGGCGGATCCCTTCCCAGAGGGATCCAGCCAGTGTAATCCAAGGGATCCGGCATACTGGGTAAACCAGTCCGGATTTTTGGTTACAAACCGGGTTATGGGTTATGGGTTATTATCCATGGATATGTGATGTCATGCCTAATGTCAAAGACATCTTGGGTCATGGGTCATGGACTTTGGGTCTATGGGTTATGGACTTTGGGTCATGGGTCATCGATATTACCCATTTTAGATGTCATGCATAATGTCATGGGCTATGGATCAAGCTCCATGGGTTATGGGTTATGGACTTGGGTTTTGGGGTCATGGATGGTCCAAGTCTTTATTTTACAAGTTTCATACATAGTTTATAAAATGTAAGTAACTAAAGTTACTTAAGTGTTTTCATAAAATGGTTTTGGTTTTATGTAAACTTGTTAACTAAACCTATTTAAGGTTTATTTATTTAGTGAAATGAGTTAGTAAACTTTTAGCTCAAAGCGTTACGTATTTTATTTATTTCGTTAAAATGAGTTTACGGTTTTTATCGACAAAACATTAGAAGATCGTAAAACAGAAATAAACGTTTTCGAGGT
Source organism: Artemisia annua (assembly GCA_014162995.1). NCBI lineage: Eukaryota > Viridiplantae > Streptophyta > Magnoliopsida > Asterales > Asteraceae > Artemisia > Artemisia annua. Next base: position 87,063 of record LBNU01016743.1, on the reverse strand, counting down.
TTATTTGTATTAACACACTTTGACTTTTCAAAGTCTTTTTATTCCAACTTTGACCTTAATTATTTTTTTCATGTTATATAATACTTGATGTAAAATATATAAATAGATTTAGGTTTTAAATGTATTTTCATTGGTATACTTTTTATCAACTATTATATAACACGAAGAAAAAATAATAAGGTCAAAGTCGGAAAAAAGACTTTGAAAAGTAAAAATGGACTTATATTTTGGGACTGAGGAAGTAGTACGTATGATAACACTATGTTTCATAAGTGCTATATTCTCTGCTTTGTATAACGTGCGTCCTTTGTTTATAATTTTAAAACTACAATAAACTATTTGTTGGTTTCGAAAAATAAATGCTTAATGATACCATCTTGTGTTAGGATTATAAAAGTGATGGCCATTCTACTTATAAAAACCTTGTATCTTGTTTTAGATTTTGTAATAGACTAGTTAGTTAAGTATTAGGCTTAAGTACTTTGATAAGCTAATAGGTGTTTAGTTATGATAAGCTAGCCTTCTAAATGTAATAATCCAAGTCAAACACATAACCAAGCCTATCAAAATCTCAATGGCATTTCTTTCTTTGTATTAAACAGCACACACACCCTCATTTGTAGAGTGTGGAACTAGGTGTAATGTGTTCGTTTTCTCTCATAGTGAAATACATATTTTCTCTTTAGCTCTCACCATCTCACTCACTCTCTAAACTCCTCTTTCTCTCTAAAAACCTATTGTGATCATTGTATGTGTGATTGATATATAAAGTAGAAGGCCTACAAGTGGTATCAAGAGCCTAAGATGATTTAGGAGTGTGTTTGTTTGTCGAAAATTTTGAGTCTTTAATTTTTTTTGCAAGTTCGTGACAAAGGGTACCAAGGTGTTTACTTTTCGATCGAATCCATGAAACATAGTGTTATCATACGTGCTCATAATTGCTACTTCCTCCGTCCCAAAATATAAATCCACTTTTTTATTCCAACTTTGAAATTAATTTTTTTTTCGTGCTATATATTACTTGATGTAAAATATATAAATAGATTTGGGTTTTAAATGTATTTTCATTCGTATACTTTTAATCAACTATTATATAACACGAAGAGAAAATAATAAGGTCAAATCGGAAAGTCAAAAAATGGACTTATATTTTGGGACGGAGGAAGTAGCAATTATGAGCACGTATGATAACACTATGTTTCATCGATTCGATCAAGCACTTTTCGCCTAAGCAAACGGAAACATATACCCATAAATCCACAAACTGCATAGAAACAAAAATAAGCACAACGTGTAGCAATGCATGTAAAAGTAGCACTTCACTTTTACAACAAGCCATAGACACAACAATCGAAAAGCTACATTGAAGGAAGTTATCATCTACATGTTAGAGATAATTATTATAAAAGCCCTTTTAAATCAAGAACACAACACTGCCATCCACATGCATTATGAGCACGTATGACAGCACTATGTTTCATGGATTCGATCAATCACTTTTCGTCTAAACGACCAGAAACATATACCCAAAAATCAACAAACTACATAGAAACTAAAATAAGCACAACGTGTAGCAAGACATGTAAAAGCAACACGTTAGTCTTACGACAAACCATAGACACAACAATCAAAAAGCTACATTGAATGAAGTTATTAGCTACATGTCAGAGAAAATTAATGTAAAAGCCAATTTAAACCAAGAACACAACACATCGATCCTGAGGAAAACTTTCCAAATTAAACAGTGCAGAGACTAAACACTTAGGTCCAAATTCAGACTTTATCACAAAGCACTTACCACCACAAATTATACGAAGTGTATAAAATTAAGAATCATGACAACGTATAGAAATCCAAAGACATCAAAAGAATGTAAACATCATTTACTTACTTGAAAATTCAAAGACACAATCTTTAAATACACAAAATTGGATTAACGAATTTTTTAGGCATAACGTTTGGCATAAATAGTAACCTGAGATGCAATCACAGAGCCATCTATACAACCATGGATATCGAATGCCACCAAACACCATCTGTTATTTCTTGCTGTCAATGACACATTCCTCACATACGGATCATCACTTCCTCCCATGAAACCTAGCTACCGAAATTATACTTAGTAAATCAATTCAAATGCCAACATGCAATTGAACCCAAAATATCTCTAAAAGACTAATCAAACAACAAATTATTCAATAACAAATCTTATCAAGTAAAAATACATGAATACCAGGGCCGGTACTGAGTTTTAGATGCCCTGGGCGAGCCAACTAGAAAATGCCTCCTTTTTAAACAAACAACACAGTGTATTGTGATGGTTTGGAACCTAATCGAGCTACGCAACGTATCCCACACAGATATACAAATATTATAACAAACATTTAGTCAAATCTACTGAATAACTTTTGAAAAGAATAACATGTCACATTATCATATATTCTACAATCAACATTCTAATAATCTTTTTAGTGGCTCTGTATGAAAATTTTAAATTTTTTTAAAAAATGCCTTATATCACCGACAATTTAAGTGTTCATACAAAAGGGTTAAAGTTAATTTTCAAAGGAATGCATTCTGATAAGCAATAACAATGGCTAACATGTGTACATTTTAAGAAAGGAAATTTTAGCGTGTCTTCAATTTTTGTAGAATAATCTCTTTGGTCTTTAATACATTTAGAAAAAGTTGGTAGACCAAACTATTATATTTTAAAAAGTAATGGGTCATGCTATAAAGTTATTTGTTATCAAAATTAAGTATATAAATTTCCAAAAGTAATACTCTAGGAGGATATTATGTTTTTAAAATGGGTTGTTTTGGGCTCGAAATTACAATTGTAAACTGTGATAATTAAGATTTGTGTTAGATTTAAGATCTAAAGATGTCAAAGGGTCTAAAATGAGATTTTATATATTTATAGGATAGTAACGAAAAGAATTTTGGTGGTCCCAAAAATAAACCTGTAAAAGACTGTTTGAGTCATCTTCATTCTTCCCAACCACAAATAAACTCTAAAACTCAGTCCAAGCTTTGTTTTCAGTTCATTAAAACACCTCTTAATAAGACTCTATCAATTGATGCCCCCATAATTTTGATGCCCCGGGGCGTTGCCCGCTTCGCCCAGTGCCAAGGCCGGCCATGATGAATACCATAACCTAAACATACAATAACATAAAACAACATCGCCAAATTAAATCCGTACTTGTGCTGCAACGAATCCGTGTGGTATAAACTTTTGGTTCAGTGATGTACAAAGATTCGACGATAACAACATTAATAGCAAGCTGAAAACATGAATTCACATCTTAAAACAGATGCTTAATTAGCTTTGGAACTCTATAAACAATTCAAAAGCCACATTGAAAGACATCAAGCCCAAACATGAAATAAAACACAACTTGTACAACACCATATAAAATCAGCACTTATGATCACGTATCAGAATTATTACAAAGCCTAAACTAACAAAAACATGTATCTACCAATTATGACTATAACTCATACGACCACATATCATATTCTAGGTAGTATCTGCAAACACTTATTTTGCACAACCAATAAATAGCTTCTAGGACTTAAAAAACAGAATTAAAGACCACAAACTATATAAAGCAAATCACACAACACTTATGAATGAAATTAGTAATTATGACCACGTCTACTTGATCGTCACTTCCTCCCATCAAACTTATTTGCCAGCATTATACTCAATACTTCAGTTGAGGTAAACACACAAAATCGGGGAAACAATAACAGTCAGACAATAATGCAAAAGACAGAATGCATTTGAACCCCTACCATTTTTAACACACGAAGCAACAACTGATGCAAAACCTTAGAAAAAACATTTTAAGACTACCATCACGGCCTCTTACATCATTCTATGAACACAAAACCATAAAGGATATTACAAAACACTTATTACGACAGGTTACCCAGATTGTATAGAATCAACAACTATGAACACATATTAGCCTTTAAAAGACATTAAAAATTTAAACAAACCAACATAAATATCCATAAATCCACCAAACAACAATAAATCCACCAAACAACATAGTGTGAAGATGCAACTTACGATTACATATAATACTTTAAAAACTGTATAAAATCCACACCAAAGAACACATACACATATGAGCCTTCAAAAGCTACGCCAATGTTTAAAAAAAACCAATCAACCATAAAGTAAGCCGAAATATCACGCATTAATCAAAATTAGATACCTAAAATTACGGTAAACCAAAAATATACCTAAAACTAAGATATACCTATCATATCGCCGGAAACAACCAAAAAACAGCAAACCCACAAATGAATCGACATAAAATTTTCACTTAACACTACAATTAAAAAAACCCCAAATTTTGTTAAAAAAAATACTATAAATTATACCTATATATACATCACTGGAATAAATATATCTAAACTGAACGACATAAACTTACAATTTCACATGCATTGAAGGTTTGTATGTAATCTTTCTTTTCTTTCAATCACGAAAATTAGTGACAATCTACATGAAATTCAACCTACCATGGACACAATCTCACAATCACTATCTCTCAGGGATGGAACCATAACCAAATATGATCGGGTGTGCAAAATGTTTTTAACCATAATATAATAAAGTTAAAAAGTGAATGAAAATGAAGAACTCATTAAAACGATAAATAATGAACATATTATTGATGGAACGGGTGCATTTAAGATATACTTAGGAAAATTTTGATTTTTTCCCAAAAACTAACACTATATCGAAAAAATCCATGTGGTTCACGGGCACTCGCGGGAAACCCCTTGTTTCGTCCCTGCGCTCTCTCTCTCTCTCTCTCTCTCACACACACACACACTCACACAGTCTTTTGTATAGGTGATGATCCGATGCACACATGTTCTTGAGGAGTATGTATCTGAGACACGTGACCGTGTATTTAAGACACATATAAAGAAAAGCATAAACAAAAACGATGTCGTTTTTTGTCCCATGTTACAACTAAGCATGAAACGGCGTCATTAAAAAAAATCAAACGACGTCGTTTTGGAACCTTATAAAATAATATAGTAATATATAAATAGTAAAGCTTATTATGTATAGTCAATTTAAAATTAGGATTGTTAGCATTTATGACTCGGTGCCCTCGACGTGATACTAGTCCATATACCCGAATCTGTCAGGTAAAGAGGTACGTCGTGAAGTCTTATAAATACACTTCACCCACCTCATTTGGTAAACATTGAATGTTATCATTTATTATACTGGAGTATAAGATTCTCTCAAAGGTTTGTACTTAATCATGCTCAAGCTTGGTCACGGGCGGGATCCTGTGGCGAGTCTAACAATTTGCTCTTCTCTTCGCAACTTATCAAAAGATACTTTTGAGTGAGAATGTTGAAAGATTATATTACATCATATTGAACCTATTCATGTCGATACACAAACACACCCACTCGTTATACCCTTAACTGGATCAAAGAACCTTCGAGTCTATGTCTGTACATTTACTCCAATATTTGTACAAACACCGCACATGAAGATGAAAGAAATGTAAAGTGTCGTTGCATCATGAATCATGACATAGAACCGCGGCGTTGATAAAGCTCGTATGGAGCCTGTCACTCGCGCAAAAACATGGTATTTTTTCTTTTCTTTTTTTAGGACAAAAAAGACTTAGAGACCCACAAAAAATACATTTTTTATGAGTCTTTTGTGAATCCTTAAATCATCTTCGTGTTATTTTTGCCTTCTTATCTTATGCCCGCAAGATAGAAAAAACCATTACAATTAGTGTTGCTATAGTGACAATTTTTACAGCCGGGCGTTTGGTTACCCTATCATTTGAGTCATGTCACTCGCGCAAAAACATGGTATTTTTTCTTTTCTTTTTTTAGGACAAAAAAGACTCGGAGACCTAAAAAATACATTTTTTATGAGTCTTTTGTGAATCCTTGAATCATCTTGTGTTATTTTTGCCCTCTTATCTTTATGCCAGCAAAATAGAAAAATCCATTACAATTACTGTTGCTAGTGACAATTTTTACAGCCAGGCGTTTGGTCACCCTATCATTTGAGTCGTCTTCCGTCCCGACCTAACCAACCCCTCATTTCTAAAAAAACACACACTCTCTCTCTCTCTCTCTCGAGCACACCAAACACACACACTAAAGACACACTCTCTCACACACACTCTCAATTTCAAGTGTTAGCTAGTACTCACTATGATGTGAAACCGTTAACCTAGTGTAAGTAAGTAAGTTAGGGTTTGAGTTCAAAAATGGGGAACTGTTGCAGATCTCCAGCCGCTGTAGCAAGAGAAGATGTGAAATCATCCGATCACATCACGAAAAAGGACAAAACAAAAGTTCCGATCACCGTCTTAAGCGACGTATCCAAAGAAAACATCGAGGACAAGTATATGCTAGATAGAGAGCTAGGTCGTGGTGAATTTGGTGTTACTTATTTATGTATCGATCGGAATTCAAGGGAGTTGTTAGCGTGTAAGTCGATTTCGAAGCGAAAGCTACGGACAACTGTTGATGTGGAGGATGTGAAGAGAGAGGTTGCTATTATGAAGCATTTACCTCAGAATGCGAGCGTTGTTAAGTTTAGGGAGGCGTGTGAGGATGAGAATGCAGTGCATTTGGTTATGGAGTTGTGTGAAGGGGGTGAGTTGTTTGATCGGATTGTTGCGCGTGGGCATTATACTGAACGTGCGGCTGCTGCTGTTGTTAAGACGATTGTTGAAGTTGTGATGTTGTGTCATAAGCATGGGGTTATTCATAGGGATTTGAAACCTGAGAATTTTTTGTTTGCGAATAAGAAGGAGAATTCGCCCCTTAAGGCTATTGATTTTGGGCTTTCTATATTTTTCAAGCCAGGTAGATACTTACTTGTTTCATCTTACTTTCCGCTTATAGGTTTCTAATTCAATAATGAAATTGATACAACGACTTTTATCAAAAGGTGATTAGGTGTTAACTAGAGAAGGAACTATCGACAAATGAGACACGAATGCAAAATTAGAAATACAACAACTTACCATTTAGCTTCAACTCGAACCTCGTTATATGATACGTGACATTAATTATCCTAAAATGCTTTCTAGATGCCTTTTTTTGTAGTGACAATTTCGGCATCCTATCTTATTTGTATGTAACCCAGTTTGATTTTGGCCTTTCTATATTTTTTAAGCCAGGTAGAATCTTACTTGTTTTATCTTATTTTCCACTTATAGGTTTCTAATTCAATAATGAATTTGATACAACGACTTTTATCAAAAGCTGATTAGGAAACCCGAATGCAAAATTAGAAATACCTAGGTATTGAAGCTTGGTGGCTCAACATTATGCCACAACAACTTACCTCGTTATATGATACATGAAATTAATTATCCTAAAATGCTTTCTAGATGCCTTTTTTTGTAGTGACTATCAGTCACATCATCTATTTCGGCATCCTATCTTATTTGTTATACTATACTCCGGATGATTCAGTAAGCTGTTTAATCAGGTATATAACCCAGGTTGATTTTACTAATACAAACCATTGACTCACTTGCTTTTGATCCCTTGATTTATAGAAGTTTGAAAGTAACTGTTTTGTAGGCTAAGATATCTTTCTACTCGATGTCTGTGTAATTGTCATGCTACTTCTTTCTGAAGGCTCTCTTAGCCTGATTACAGATACTAATAGGTCTTAAAGCTTTACCTGATTTCGAGTTTTTCCTTCAACATTTTAAGTATAAGCTTCATTTTGTATCATTGAATTACTCGCCAATTTCTCCCTCACCTACGATTTACCTCGGCTTTCTTGTAAAGACACATTTTCCAGGCTAATTGTTCTATTAGCACATCATCTTTGCCTACTGTATGTATCTGATCAATGATGCATTTGGTGCAATTTATCAGCAGTTTCCATCATCTTATACAGATTTGCATATGCCACTTTCTGCTTGTTTTTACTAGTTCATTCGTTTTGGAGCTATTGATGGCAAGGATCTTGTCGAGATGTCTATCAACAAATCTACTGTTGCTTATCTTTCAATGACTTTGTGTTCTTTGACCACTTTGGTTGTGGATGATTTGTATAAGCAACATGTATAATAGGTTATCTTCGGAATGTGATTCTGGACAATCCAAGGCCCTTGGATTGTATTCTTATTAATAGGTTCTCATCTTTTTCTTCTAAAAGTAGCGATACCCCCTATTTGAGGGTATGATTACCATATTGAAAAAGCAATCCCCACGTACCAAACTAATAATATTACTATGATTCTATTCCATAGAACTAAAAGGTGGTTGCCAACGCACCCTATATTTCTGTTATATCGGTTGGGTGTTTTTCTTCAGATTTTCTTCAGATTAAGCAGCTTCGGTTAAAACTAAAAGGTAAATATTTTGGGAATAATTGAGAATGTTAAAATGATAAATACTGAAAGACATGGTGTGCGAACAACCTAAACTGGTAGTTGTACAAATTTGTATGAACCAACTGGGATTCTATGTTGCAGCAACCTCTAAAACCAATTGCATCTCTAGGGTTGTTAGAAGATACGTCTGTTTACAACTGTTTAAACATGTAGTTGAAACAGCTGGATTTACTTATTTCACATGTGACCATGTAGATTATTATATCTTGGAAATTTATGTACTCTAATGACTGCCTTATTAAACTTTTATAGGCGAGAGGTTCTCTGAAATTGTTGGAAGCCCATATTACATGGCTCCAGAGGTGCTTAAGCGTAACTATGGACCAGAGATTGATATCTGGAGTGCAGGGGTCATTCTTTACATTTTATTATGTGGCGTGCCTCCATTTTGGGCTGGTAATGGTTTTTCCTAGAGGATTGCTGTTTTTTCTTCATATTTACAGCGTATATAAGTATTTATTAATGTAGCGATTCTTTTTTATATTGCTTGCTGAATCCGTTAAAAATGTATCTTCCTAAAGTGAGTTCTTTGTAATGCAGAGTCAGAACAAGGGGTTGCACAGGCCATTCTTCGTGGGCTAATAGATTTCAAACGTGAACCATGGCCTAGTGTTTCAGAAGGTGCTAAGAGTCTTGTTCGTCAAATGTTGGAGCCAGATCCAAAACTACGCCTAACAGCTAAACAAGTGCTTGGTATGCTTATTGTTCTAACACAAATGTGTGATTTATATAATCATATCATTGACGATTTGCACATATGAAGTCTTTAATCTGCAGAAATGGTTTACATTTTTTGAGCTGTACTTTTATTAATCCACTTCGCAGCCCTCAAATAAGATTTTCATGCTTGGAAACTTTTTAATCGAAGTACAACATTGGAAAAAACTAAATAACTATAACTCGCTTAAATTTTTGGTGCACATCATTGGTGAATACCAACTGGTTTGAGGTTGTGCTGTCCCGTAGACGGACAGTTACAAGTATTACCCTAAGGTTTATGTCATTGTGTTACGTGCCTTCAGGCGGAAGAACATAGTTATCAGATAAGCTCCTGTGTAAATGAACACAAGGATGGTTAATACTCTGCTCTATTGCTTATTGCAACATGAACAGTTCCAAATTTTGCTATCCACAGTAGATATTGGTAAATGGGGGCAACTCCATTTACTAATAAAATAAACTTCATCTGCTATTATCTTTTTGGGTAAAGGGTTACCCCGGTAAAATAGCTTCATGTGCTATTATCAGTGTTGTAATACTCGGTCGAGTAATTGGTGATTACCCGCTACAAGGTCAGTGACCGAGGCGAGTAGAGCCGAATCGGCCAAAAAAACCGGTTTGGTCAAAACTCGATCAACTCAATCAAACTCGGTTTGAAGTATTTAAACAATTGTGTCAGTGGTTTTAAACATATTTCTAGGGTCCTATGAACAATTCTATGGTCCTATGAACATGTCATACGTATAATTTTGATTTTATGTTTAAAAATCCCAATCCGACTACGCCCCCCCCAGGTTGCTTACTTGCTACAAGGTTTTTGACCCCTCGAGTACGGAGTACCCCCTAGTGAGTTTTACAACCATGGCTATTGTGCTGCTTTATCATCTTAAGGATGTTTATATATGCTTGTTAATCATAATGGATAACGATACAATATATTAGTTTATGGTCATCATCATCAAGCAAATCATTTCTTTTCCCAATCGCAGTTGTGGAGTAGAGTAGTATGACTGGAGGAATACTGAACATAAAATGGGTTTATTAATATATGTATGCTAAAAAGCATAGACATTAGAAAAGCTAGACTTCAGTTTGGTCAGATAAAAGTAATATCATCAACAATTTAGGCCATCACAACCATGAGTAAATAAACTGCCTTTTTTGGTTAGTACTTGAAAAAAAGCGTTTATAGAGATAAGACACTGGGGAACGGCTCACCAAATGAGTATTGGGTGCATGTTGAACTAAATATAAACATTTGTAGAGCAGGATCTGTACTATCTTACTAGCATAAAAAATGACAAGTCTCCATAGAGGATTATGTCTCTCTCATAGATTCAGTCAATTCCAAAAACTTACTTTTTTTTTTGTTATATGTGAACTTTACCAGCATGAATTATGAAGTGGGGGAATGTGTATCGGGGGTGCATATCGATCCAATTATACACATTCGAAGTGATCTTAAATTTGTGTATGCTCATAGGTCGTGGTATCTCTTTACATATAAATGATAAATTGCTGATGCTGTTCTGTAAAAACCTGCTAAACATCATTTGATATTTTGATTGTGAATATTATTAGGCAAGGAATAAGCTTCAGTGAGATTTCATGAACATGGTATCTGTTTATATTAGTTTGTCTGATTGATAATTATATGTGCTTACAGAACACTCGTGGCTTCAAAATGCTAAAAAAGCTCCAAATGTTCCCCTTGGTGATGTTGTCAAGGCAAGACTAAAGCAGTTTTCATTAATGAATCGGTTCAAGAGAAAGGCTCTGAGGGTTGGTTTATTGGATCCTAACCAATTTTTTTCTTTTTTACTTCTTAAGGTGCAAGATACCAATATTCATCAAACAACCTGTATTTTTGCTGTTTTTGTCTAGGTTATTGCGGATTTCTTGTCCAACGAAGAAGTTGAAGACATCAAGGAAATGTTCAAAAAGATAGACATTGATGACGATGGTATTGTTACAATTGAAGAACTGAAAGCTGGACTGCAAAAATTTAATACACAACTTGCAGAGTCTGAAGTTCAGCTGCTTATTGAATCTGTAAGCGTGACTTCATACCTAATCTTCATTTCTATTTCTCGTTAATAGCTGTGTCATTACTCCAAGTTAGAATATTAGGTGCTGTTGCTGCATTTACATACCATCTTGCAAAAAAATTGATTGCTGAAACTTCATGTTTAGTTATGGTATCAGTCTGGAATGCTGCGAGTTGATCATTAACAGAAGAGTGTTGTATGTATTTATTGTTAACTGTGAAAGCTTCTTGATAATAGCGACTAGAGGTGGCAGTTTTGACCCTTATAGTTACAAATGAGCCTTTGGGTAATTTTTTTCTTAAAGAGGTCAAATAAAAATTAGCTAAAAAGGAAACTAGTCATGCACGTCAAGTATGTAGGAAGTCGAGGAGTTTTTTAATGCATAAAAAAATTCCTAATTTAACTAAAGAAATAAGAGTATTATTTTTTTTCTCTCATATTTGACTTATTGATGGTTTTGAAAGTTCTAAAATTTTCTTGTACAAAAATGTACTATTATGTCAACCCAATAGATTGAGCTGTATAAGAAATACATGTTTTGCACATTACTCAACCTGCCTACTTTTTCCACCACTAATACCAATAAATGAAAACTTTAAAGGAAAATACACTTCAAAAAAAACTTCCACCTTTTGCACATTAGCTGGCCTATATTACAATGTGGAAAATAAGACTACGAAACAAAAGTTTCATGGATAGGAACAAACTCGCTGTGCTTGGAAATTGGAGCCTAGTAGTAGCTTGACGGAGACAAAATGTAGTCTTTTAGCTTTTCTTGTTCCATTCATTCATGTTTTTGTTGCTTACAGGTAGATACTGGTAAAGGCACCCTAGATTCTTGTTCCATTCATTCATGTTTTTGTTGCTTACAGGTAGATACTGGTAAAGGCACCCTAGATTATGGGGAATTTGTTGCCATTTCACTCCACCTCAAAAAAATGGCAAACGATGAGCATCTACACAAAGCTTTTTCATATTTTGACAAGGATGGTAATGGTTACATACTTCCTCAAGAGCTTCAGGACGCCTTGATGGAAGATGGAGATATGGATTCAGCAAATGTTGCAAATGATATCTTTCAAGAAGTTGACACAGATAAGGTAAACACCAACTTTATGAGCTTTTTCCCTGCCCAAGGAAGATGGATGGGTTGGTTAACATGTCATAACGGATCTTCTTTAGTGTGTGTCCAAATAATTCACGTAAAGTTGACCTACACATTTTCTTCTGTTTTTCAAATCCTCAATAAATTATTTGTGCATTAAACATGACAACAGTTTACACAGATAATACTATAACGCTTATAAAAAAAAACCAAGTGACTGTTACAAGAATAATATGAGAGTGTTTGTCATTGCATTTGAAAAGAGATTACGTGATGTAGAATAATCAAAAGTAATGAAATGAATTGCAAGAAGATGAGGGTTAGGATGTGCTATAGCTGTTTAAAGCTGTGATAATCAGATAATCGGCTGTGTCAGTGTTTGTCAAAGTCTAGTTAGTAAATGTGTTTTAAATAAACAAAATAATCAGTCTTGCTGCACCTACTTTGAATTCACCCATCCCACGCCCAAAACAACTTCAAAGACGTTGGACACGTTCAACCTATTTTGCCAGGAGCTCATCTTAGCTACAATTTTTATGGTCCCTTCATAGAGTGTATGGTTTGAAATTACCACCTCTTGACTACATAGTTCATGATGCAGGATGGCAAAATTAGCTATGAGGAGTTTGCTGCTATGATGAAAACGGGAACCGACTGGAGAAAGGCTTCTCGACATTATTCAAGAGGAAGATTTAACAGTTTGAGTGTGAAGCTGATGAAAGATGGTTCTCTGAATTTGGGAAGTAATGAGTAAGGTTTCATGTATCATTTTCACTTGATTTCTTTTGTAATTATGGTTTTTATGTTTGATTAGATGTGGGAAATTGAGGGTTGTGTACTTTGCATTATTACCTCTCCGGCATGCTGTAAGTTTGACTAAGGCCCCTTGTGAGCATTCGGTCTTCTACATGAAATCTTAAATAGGATTTTTAGGGATCGAGTATGTTTCAAAGGAACTTCCTATCCATTTAGTGTATTTGGTCTGCATTTTGTGTGCTTTACTACAGGTGTTAATTCAAATGTTCTTATAGGAACTGTTTAAGCGTGTCTTTGTTTTGTAGTAGATACTAAAAACAGAGGTAAATCTAGAGGAACAATGCAACAAGGATTTGGCCATTTACCTTTGGAATGGCTCCCAAAAGAAAGGAAAAAAACGAAGTGATGAAGGCAGATGGGTAGACTCTATCTTAACTTTTTATTTCAAAATATCGTTCCCTATCAAGAGATACTATGTTCTTGACGTAATTCTAGATTAGTTGGCTCAGAGTCCTCTTTTTAACTTAATCAAGCTCAACTCGAAGCTTCACCACTCTTTCATGAAGGTTCCCCATTGACCACGTCAAAAAATTCAATGGTTTCTTTAAAGAACGAAGTTATAGCAGTAATTTACCAAGTAAACTTAATAATGAAAGACAGAAACTGGTTAGTGTACTATTTGTTTTATGAACACTAGAATCGGCGGATGCCCCAACTAAATTGGCTTACGTCTTGAACTTCTACGATCTTCTCAAGCTGCAGAAGATCAAGTAATCAAACTAAACAAAATTATGGTACTAACGTACTGATTAAGTGATGACGTATAGTCTACACCGGGTCACGGACCCGATTAGTAAACAATACTAATATTTAAGCCCGCTACGCGTGGCCCAGATTCATGACAGTTGGACTACCAACTGGATGGCTTTGGCCCATAAGGCCCAAGCCCAAAACATATTTATGGAACGGATAAAGGGATATCTTCTAAACAAGGAAGATATTCACTAGCAATATCCGATATCGGCGGATACGCCGTAGAGTAAGGAACAAGTAACCTTATCGGTTACATGCCTATAAATAGAGGGAACCCTAACCCTCGCAAAGGTACGATTCACAAAGCGATCCTAACTCTTCTCACAAACCTAAAACTACGATTACTTACTCTCACGCCGGAGGATAATCGGGGGAGACAATCCCTCGATAAGCCTAACGGTGTTTGTTTCTTTCTTAGTGCGCAGGTCTCAAGCAATATCAAGCAATTGATACGAAGGAAGGAACCCAAACAAGGAACGCCCAACTTTTGTATCAACATTAAGCGAAACCGAGTTCGTTTAAGTCCTTGGTTCTTAAAGCGTGAGGTGAGGTGCGTGTGCTGGCTGGTCATATTTATGTTCAAAGAGGGTAAAACTTACTTGAAGTATCAACTAATTAGGGGAGGAGTGAAATTATACAAGCGACATAACATGCGTGCTCAAACAACTTTGAGAATTGTAATAATTAAATCATGTAACTAAAGAACTTGTGAAATTGTCTCCCTGTAATTGTATTTATCTAGAGTTCTCGATGTAGTTCTTTAGCATACCTGAACCTCGTTTCTTTACAGAACTAACTAGAAAAATTGCTATACCGGGTATCAATAGAATCAAGAAAGATCTATTCGTCAATCCTCAGACGAATACACGTCCTGGCACGCGTGAACAATATATATATTCTTGCTAACGAGGAAGAGACAATAGACATGGTTGATTCAAATCTCGTAGCCGTATACAAAAATAGCATCATGTGTTTTCTAATGTATAAATATGACAAATATGTTGTTTAAATTAGGACATTAGGTATACATGACATTATTATTTCGTTGTGTAAATAGAGGAAAATTCAATTGCATACCCTTATTTTGGTGCATACCAAGGGATAAATCCCCACCATCCATCCTTTTTGATCTAATGGTTTAGACTAATCTAAGATTTAATATGCTTAACCTTAATTCTCCCAACTATATAAAGCCTTTTTTTCTTTTTTTCTTTTTTCATTCGCTTCATTTTTTTCACACATTTACTGTGTGTTTTCCTCCCAACCTGCTCTCTTCCTTCCATCCAAATTCCCTCCAAAAAGTAGTTATTCCAATCAACTATTACCGTTTGACCATCACCAATTGGATCACCATCACCATTACCATCACCATCACCATTCCAATCAGCATCACCATTCCGATCACCATCACCGTTCCGATCATCATCACCTCCCAATCATTATCATCCTTTTATGTCTTCTTTAGATTTGAAAGAACCATTTGTTTCAGAAGCTGGTTTGATTGATATTGTTGCGGTTGATAATGTTGTTGATCGGTTGCTAATTATGTGGATCAAGTTGTTTAACATTCCTTTTTATCAAGTTGCACACCAAGTGTTTGATGAAATGTGTGAGTGTAAAATATTTGATAATATTTTTATCTGCTCCTGTAATTTTGCTTCTTAATTAAGTTGTTAGTTGAAATTTTGTTTTTAACTGCATTGGAATGCTATTTTTATGTCTGAATGTTGTTTTTGAATTTGCTCTTTATCGTATGTGTAGTATCACCAGTGATATCGTATGTGTAGTATCACCAGTGATATCGTATGTGTAACATACGTTTAGTATCACCAGTGATATTTGAAGTTGATGATTATAAGCTGGTTTAGTATCACCAGTGATATACGTTTAGTATCACCAGTGATATATGTTTAGCATCCGTAGTTGGTAAACGGAAGAGATTCGACTTTTTTGCAGGTAAGTATATTGCACCTGAGTTAGGTGGAATTCCTATCTTTTTTTACCCTTGAACTTGTATTAAAGCTATTATTTTTGTGAAATTTTTTCAGATTTTATTCCTGAGAAAGTGAAAGTGGAGGATGCGTGAAAGAATACCGACTGATCAATAGATGATTAGATATCAACCGAGTAGCGCCATTTATTGTTCCATAGGTGTCAACCGAGTAGCCTTTTGTAGAATATTTGATAAGAGGATGCTAATATTTATTTTGTAAAACTGATGTGTATCTTGGTGTTAGCTAATATTTGACGATATGATCAATGATGGCGTTTTGTACTAAATTAACCATTTCAATATATATACCATATATTTTTTTTATCACTTAACAGATCTTCAATCAATTTGAAAACAAATAAATAAATAAATAAAAAAAAAAAAAAAAAATACTGACTACACTAGTACAATATGTGTAGTATCACTTGTGATATTCTGTTTCATATGTATAGTATCACCTGTGATATTAAAATTTTTTTTTTTAAATCTGTTCTGCATCATATGTGTAGTATCACTTGTGATATTCGGTTTCATATGTATAGTATCACTTGTGATATTTTTTTTTTTTTAAATATGTTTTGCATCATATGTGTAGTATTACTTGTGATATTCTGTTTCATAAGTGTTTGAGGAAGTTGCGGTTCTGTTTTGTTTTTTCAAATATTTAAATGGATGTTAAATTACTTTCAGTTTTACACGAGCTTCACTTTTATGTATCACTTGTGATACTACACTGTAAAGGTAAAGGAAAGTGTTTAAGTTCAGGCAATTCGAAAGCCGGAGGCTGAGCTGGCGATAAAATATGACAATTGATGTTTATTATTCTTTCATATACATTTGGTAAAATACAAAATTCATTATCACATGTGATAAGAATGTGATATTTCACATTCTTAGTTGAGTATCACAATTGATAACACATATATGTAGAGAACAAAAATTAAAATCATAACATTTTTTATGAAGTTGATTATCTCTTGTGATAATTCACATTCTTAGTTGGGTATCTCAGTTAATAACACATTTTTATATAGAGAACATAAATTGTTATCATTAGCATTGTATATTACTAACCAAAAGATTTAGCACTAGTTGTTAAAACATAACAATGGAACTATTTTCATCAACTTGTTTTGTTTACTTTTGTTCTTCAACAATCGTCCTCTTCATTAGTTCATCAACCAGCACCTTCATTTTATTCCCAGGTGCTTTCGGGGGAACCTTTGATATCACATGTGATCACATATCACATGTGATATCACAGGTGATACCACCTGTGATATCACAGGTGATATCAAGTGATATCACAGGTGATATCACTGGTGATATCACATGTGTGTCAGCTTTCTTCTATTTGTTGAATAAATTGAGGTGATGGAGGAACTTGTGATATCACAGGTGTTTGAGCTTCTTCAATTTGTTTGTGGAGATGTTGTGCTTTCTTCAACGACAATTGCACTTGTTGATTCTTTCGTTTGATGAGGCTGTTTTTTGCATAGGTCTCATTCAAATCTGCATCAAAATATTTTCATAATTTTTGTTAGTGTACGAATAGTTCATTTGTTTTCAATATCATATGTCAAGCAAATAACTATTTGTTATCACAATAGATATACAACCAATCAACAATAATTTAACTGTTATATCACAGGTGATACACTAACAGGCAATATTGTTTTCAAATACCGGGGTATAACCTTTTGAAATATGCACAATCTATCCATTAAACATACAATTCCACCACAAATCAAACAGAAGCATCACAACATATCTTCATAAATCATCACAACATCGCAAATTATCAAAAATTAACTAGTAAAACACACTAATAATGATTCTATAACAGTAAAAACTAAAGTATTCATTGTTTTAGATGTCGATTGTTTCATTTTCTGTGTGCTTTATGTGATTTGCACGGTTAAGTCAAATACAAATATCTCTAGTGATAATACACATATACAGTTCAACTTCAAATATCACTGGTGATGCACACGTATGATACTTTTCACTCACACATTTCAAATATCACTGGTGATACAAATATCTCTAGTGATAATACACATATATAGTTCAACTTCAAATATCACTGGTGATACACACGTATGATACTTTTCACTCACACATTTCAAATATCACTGGTGATACAAATATCTCTAGTGATAATACACATATATAGTTCAACTTCAAATATCACTGGTGATACACACGTATGATACTTTTCACTCACACATTTCAAATATCACTGGTGATACAAATATCTCTAGTGATAATACACATATACAGTTCAACTTCAAATATCACTGGTGATACACACGTATGATACTTTTCACTCACACATTTCAAATATCACTGGTGATACAAATATCTCTAGTGATAATACACATATACAGTTCAACTTCAAATATCACTGGTGATACACACGTATGATACTTTTCACTCACACATTTCAAATATCACTGGTGATACAAATATCTCTAGTGATAATACACATATACAGTTCAACTTCAAATATCACTGGTGATACACACGTATGATACTTTTCACTCACACATTTCAAATATCACTGGTGATACAAATATCTCTAGTGATAATACACATATACAGTTCAACTTCAAATATCACTGGTGATACACACGTATGATACTTTTCACTCACACATTTCAAATATCACTGGTGATACAAATATCTCTAGTGATAATACACATATACAGTTCAACTTCAAATATCACTGGTGATACACACGTATGATACTTTTCACTCACACATTTCAAATATCACTGGTGATACAAATATCTCTAGTGATAATACACATATACAGTTCAACTTCAAATATCACTGGTGATACACACGTATGATACTTTTCACTCACACATTTCAAATATCACTGGTGATACAAATATCTCTAGTGATAATACACATATACAGTTCAACTTCAAATATCACTGGTGATACACACGTATGATACTTTTCACTCACACATTTCAAATATCACTGGTGATACAAATATCTCTAGTGATAATACACATATACAGTTCAACTTCAAATATCACTGGTGATACACACGTATGATACTTTTCACTCACACATTTCAAATATCACTGGTGATACAAATATCTCTAGTGATAATACACATATACAGTTCAACTTCAAATATCACTGGTGATACACACGTATGATACTTTTCACTCACACATTTCAAATATCACTGGTGATACAAATATCTCTAGTGATAATACACATATACAGTTCAACTTCAAATATCACTGGTGATACACACGTATGATACTTTTCACTCACACATTTCAAATATCACTGGTGATACAAATATCTCTAGTGATAATACACATATACAGTTCAACTTCAAATATCACTGGTGATACACACGTATGATACTTTTCACTCACACATTTCAAATATCACTGGTGATACAAATATCTCTAGTGATAATACACATATACAGTTCAACTTCAAATATCACTGGTGATACACACGTATGATACTTTTCACTCACACATTTCAAATATCACTGGTGATACAAATATCTCTAGTGATAATACACATATATAGTTCAACTTCAAATATCACTGGTGATACACACGTATGATACTTTTCACTCACACATTTCAAATATCACTGGTGATACAAATATCTCTAGTGATAATACACATATACAGTTCAACTTCAAATATCACTGGTGATACACACGTATGATACTTTTCACTCACACATTTCAAATATCACTGGTGATACAAATATCTCTAGTGATAATACACATATACAGTTCAACTTCAAATATCACTGGTGATACACACGTATGATACTTTTCACTCACACATTTCAAATATCACTGGTGATACAAATATCTCTAGTGATAATACACATATACAGTTCAACTTCAAATATCACTGGTGATACACACGTATGATACTTTTCACTCACACATTTCAAATATCACTGGTGATACAAATATCTCTAGTGATAATACACATATACAGTTCAACTTCAAATATCACTGGTGATACACACGTATGATACTTTTCACTCACACATTTCAAATATCACTGGTGATACAAATATCTCTAGTGATAATACACATATACAGTTCAACTTCAAATATCACTGGTGATACACACGTATGATACTTTTCACTCACACATTTCAAATATCACTGGTGATACAAATATCTCTAGTGATAATACACATATACAGTTCAACTTCAAATATCACTGGTGATACACACGTATGATACTTTTCACTCACACATTTCAAATATCACTGGTGATACAAATATCTCTAGTGATAATACACATATACAGTTCAACTTCAAATATCACTGGTGATACACACGTATGATACTTTTCACTCACACATTTCAAATATCACTGGTGATACAAATATCTCTAGTGATAATACACATATACAGTTCAACTTCAAATATCACTGGTGATACACACGTATGATACTTTTCACTCACACATTTCAAATATCACTGGTGATACAAATATCTCTAGTGATAATACACATATACAGTTCAACTTCAAATATCACTGGTGATACACACGTATGATACTTTTCACTCACACATTTCAAATATCACTGGTGATACAAATATCTCTAGTGATAATACACATATACAGTTCAACTTCAAATATCACTGGTGATACACACGTATGATACTTTTCACTCACACATTTCAAATATCACTGGTGATACAAATATCTCTAGTGATAATACACATATACAGTTCAACTTCAAATATCACTGGTGATACACACGTATGATACTTTTCACTCACACATTTCAAATATCACTGGTGATACAAATATCTCTAGTGATAATACACATATACAGTTCAACTTCAAATATCACTGGTGATACACACGTATGATACTTTTCACTCACACATTTCATCAAACACTTAGAGTGCATCCATGTATACAAAGCTTTTTACTCAGAAACTCAACCAAATGTAAACACTAAATAACACAACCAATAAAGCATCTAAATAATTAGTCGGAAGTATCGTACCTTGTTCTAGAAATTCAGTAGGTTCATTTTAAACCTTTTTCTTTTTCGGATCTGCTTGCGCAATTGACGATTCTTCAATTTTTTGTGTTTTTTTGGTGATTTTAATGGTTAAAATTGGTTGATTTTGAGTTTTTGTTGCAGTTTGTTAATGGCGGTTAGAGAGAGAAAGTTGGGTTTTTGATAGTGTATGTGTGGAAAGTGAGAAGTCATGTGTAGGGTTGGTGGGGTAAGTTTGGGGAATTGTCAAAAGTGGTCCCTCCGTGTTTTTTATTATTAAAAACTGTTTTTTTGATCCAACGGTCCTGATTGATCCCTTGGTATGTGACACTTTTTGGGTTTGCAAAATAAAGTGCCTCTGTGTAAATATAACATTTTATGTTTAAATCGGATAATATATATATGAAATTAGTCATTTGAGGCATTTTTTTGTTATCTTGATACTCCACATTTTAACTAAATCGGAGTATTTAGTTAGGCAATGCCCCACATGTATAAAAGTTTACGACATAACATTTTTTTGAGCAAGAACGACATAACATTTTGTTCCATGAATTTTCATATAATTAGAGGCAAATAAAAACCTTTGTCTTTTATATATTGACTATTCATTAAATACGAGGCATATAAAAAGATTTTGCCTTCAATTACTTGATAATAGGTTAAAATGTCACTTTGTAACTTCTTTTTTATATAAGTGTGAACCCTCTTTTGTATCATTTAAAATAGATTTAATTTTTAAGTTTGTCATAATATACTTGACCGAATAATCAACTTGAACACTAAGCTATGTTATGCTTTAAGTAAATTGATTTGAATACAAACAATTTTTCAACGACCATTGCTAAAATCACAAAGAGTTCATAAAATAAAATCCACAAAAAAGACTTGTTATAATTTAATTGGTGAATTTTGATATAATTTCTCTCTCTTCTCTTTGCTATAACCAATCACATGATAAGTATTTTTTGTAGATTTTACTTTATAGACTCATTGTAGTTCAAGCAATGCTCTTTTCTAACCGGTCATATTTTATTTTTTAACCTACTTATAGACTACCCAAATAAAAATAAAATATGAACATTACTCATCATTTTAGTGAAACAAAAACATAACATGTGTAAAGTATCTATTCTTTCTATTAATCTATTTCATCGATTATTTCTAAGGGTGAGCATTCCGACCGTTTGGACCGGACCGACCGACAAAACCGACCGGACCGACCAAAAACCGGACCGACCGAAGGACCAACGGTCCGGTCTCGGTGTGGGATTTTTCGTTAATTCGGTCCTCGGTCCGGTCTGGTCCGGTCCGGACCGACCAAAAAACCGAAAAAACTTGCCAAAATCGTGCCTAATTGGACCGGACCGAACCGGACCGACCACATTCGGTCCGGTCTCGGTCTATGGTTTTTCTTTAACTCGGTCTTCGGTCCGGTCTTGGCCGGTCCGGTCCGGTCTGGTTTTTGGACCGTGATCACCCCTAATTATTTCACTTGTCAAAATTCATATACTAACTGGAGAGATTTTGTGGATAAAAGGTCAAAGGTTCAAATCTCGGCTCGTGCTCACTCCAATTAGTGCCTCACTGCTAGGAGAGTTGCCGAAACTCAGGTGGATAATAGTAGGGGTCAAAAGACACCTAAAGTCAGAATGCTCTCGCCAATTCACACATTTTGTAGATTTCATTTGTTAAAATCATATAATTAGAAGGATAATTAGGCAAAGATTAGATTATTTATGCCATAAAAGACATTTTGGTAGAAAAATATCGTATTAAGGAGGGGGTATAAAGAGGAAAATGGATGTTGAATGAGTGGACAAGGTCATAATATTTGTTAGGTGTGTGTTTAGTGAAGAGAAAATAATACTCCGTAGTGTTCAAAAATGCCTTGCTTGAATCTTTCTACGAATGTGAACTTGGATGGAATTGATACCTCCGCCATCCTCTCCGACGCTACTTCCGTCGTCGCCAAACTCATCGGCAAACCTGAAGCCGTACTATATTCTCTTTATAATTTTTTTATTTTTATTTTATTTTTATTTTTTATAATTACATCTGAAAATATGTTTGTTGATTATCATGTTACTCTTTTATTTGTCTTGGCATTTTAATGCTAATTTTGATTTCTACTTTCATTTGATACTCGTAACTTATTTTTCCGCCTTGTCGGTTTATTTGAATTTGGTAAAGCTCGTAAGCTCACTTTTTTCGGCTTATTAAGTTCGTAAGCTCGACTTGATGTGCTCATAATCTACAGAAACTGGGCTTATGAACGTTTTCAAATTCAGATTAGTTTATAAGCTAGCAAAATAAGCTAATCCAAACACCCCCTTTATTATATATGTCGTTAAATTTGGGATGCTTAACGGATTGACATATATTTTTATTTTCATAAATGGACATCATTACATCTTTTTAAGTATATTTGCTTGCTGATTTTTTGAATATTGATATGGATCATATCTGCACTTGTTTGCCGTCTTTGTGATAAGCGTACATGTCATTTATAAGGGGGTGTTTGTTTAAGCTTATACGTGGGATTATTTGATTTCGGCTTATATGTGATAAGCCTCAATTTTCCGGCTTATATTGACGTTTATTGTCTTATATAAGCTTGTTATGAACAGTGGCGGAGATAAAGGGGGGTCCGGGGGGTCACGTGACCCCCCGGCGAAAAAAATTGTAGTGTAAATTTTCAAAAAATTTCGGCTTTTTTTGTAATTTGCCCCCCCAACGGACCAATTTTTAGTGTAGTTTCTAAAAATTATTATATTTTGCCCCCTCGACAAAAAAGTTCTAGCTCCGCCCCTGGTTATGAACAAGCTTATGTAAGCTTCCATAGGTTTTTAAAAAAGCCGAAAAATTGGAGAGGCCACATATAAGCTTAAACAAACACCCAATAAGTTAGTAATATGTTGACTCTTTACTACAAGGATGAGAAACTTAAGTTCGTTAGACACCTCAGTGAAACATGGTGATATTCACCAATGGAACGACCGATTTGATGAGTCGTTATTAGAAGTTGATAACTCATGGAGTTATGGTCCTTAATAACTCGTTATCACGGAGTATGTTAGAGACTGTAGGGTATAGAAAACTCAACTTTCGTTTATGTAAATTTTAACAACAATAGCAGTTTACACTTTACGCACTTAAATAGCTGAGGTCAGATGTATGCTTTGGGATGGGTACTTTTGTTTCCTCAACAAATATAACATATGTGCTATTTCCAGCATTTTTATCAAGTTGATACCGAATTTAATATTTACATTTCTGTTCATTCAAATATCTTTATTTTACATTCCGGTTATGCTTCATTTGGCTTCTCCAGTATTTATAAAAATCTGCAATTTTTTGTTCTACGTTGCACAGTATGTGATGATCGTGCTAAAGGGATCTGTACCAATGGCATTTGGAGGTACTGAAGAGCCAGCAGCATATGGTGAAATAGTGTCTATTGGGGGGCTAAATCCTGATGTAAATAAGAAACTGAGTGCTGCAGTGGCAGATATTCTAAGTACCAAGTTATCTGTCCCCAAGTCTCGATTCTTCCTCAAGTTTTTTGACGCAAAGGCAAGTTTCTTAATCCTTACCTCCAAAATATTCACAAAAGTGTCAAAAGAATTATTCTTAAAATTAGAGGTGGCAAGTTGGATGGTAGGTGGGTTGGGTGACAGGTATGGGTTGAAATGGGTCAGTTTCAGTAGGGGCAACGACGGGTGACCTACAAACACTAATTTAGAGGAACAAGCACTCACCAACTGATTGTTATCCTTCACCTGTTAAAAAATTACTATATTTTGATAAATCCACCCATGCTCAGTTGGCTTTAATCTTTCCAACAACCGGTGTCATGACCAACATGGAGGAGGGAAATAGTACTCTGAAGGTGATGCCCAGGCTGAGAACTCACTTACTGATCCATAATTGGGTTAATTTGGGTTGTAATTAATGAAAAAGAGTCGCATGTATCAAGTTAACTAAAAATGAAAAGCGTGGTATGGGTTGAATGGGTCAAAAATGGAATATGTGGTATTCAAATGTGGATAATTTTCTAAATCACATGGTTTTTAAGAATTTGTAATATGACTTAAAAGTACACATGCATTTTGACTCACGCATAGAAGTTACACGTTCTAACCTGAACCTGTTCTCAATCCACCCAACCTGTCCATTTTCCTAGCTCTAGGTCGTATTTGTGAATTTAGTCCAGCTCTATCGACAACCTAAAGATCCTATATGGAGGTCGGAAGACCAAAAGTTTCCAGGGCCATCTTTATGCATACAGACTAGCTGAACCAAAGTGCCATTGCAATTACTATCTCATAAATATTTGCTGTACACGTGGACATGCATTTGTATTTATTTCATTCTTCCCGAGTTCCTGCTCATGTTCACAGTGTGGGTAGCTCTCGAGCCCTTGCCTTGGAAAATTTTACTAATATTGTTAAATGTTTCCACAGGGCTCTTTCTTTGGATGGAACGGATCCACTTTTTAGTCTATCTGTTTTTGGCTGGCTTGGAAGGATTAGTATTTGGGTCTCTGGTCTCATAAAATTGAACTTTACACCACTATCTTGGTATGAACAGTGGATGTTATTTGTGTTTCAAATGTCATAACATTGACAGTGTATTTTAAGACCTTGACTTGTGGTTTTCATCTTTATCGTATTGTAGAGTAACATTTGTCGTTAATGACACAAAATTGTGATGTGAGTTTATTATGTGCTGTTTATTATGTGCTACTAGAATGGACACAAATTTCAACAGATTTTTTAGTCTGCTACAAACTCACAGTCATAGTGTCTTTTTCATCCCACCAAAGATAAAGTTGATTTAGATTTATTCCTTTTGTTGCATTGAAAAACATGGGAACATATTTTCTTTTTTGTAAGATACATATGGAAAGCCAAATTACTAGTCGTTCGTCTTCTGGCAGAAATGCTCACTAAGCCACTAGATCTTCTATAGTCACGAATGGGAACAACACAGAACCTTTAAAACTTTTCAAGGAGTAAATACAAATGAGTAGCTTCTTTTTTGTTTCTTATAGTTTCTGATACGAAGTAAGATACAATTGAATGTCTGGGTAACAAATGCGGCTAAACAACACAGATCTTTGAAACCTTGCCACCAACTACAAGCGTCAACATGCATGATGGAGGGCAGCATCTTCTTCTGCAGCCACACTGTATCCACATTGTCTCCATTGAGGTGTCATTTAAGCGCAAATAGTAGCAGGGTCTTATGTCATATGAGGTTACTAGGTTCTTAATCTTGATCTTTGGAGGTGTTGCTGTTCAACAAAAACCTCACTACCATTGCATTTATTCTTCAGTTATTGTTACTTTTTCATTGGTTCTCTATTTCAAAAAAACGGGGGGTTTTTTTTTTTTTTTTTTTTTTTTTTTTTTTTTTCTCCAAGGGAAGTTTCCGGTATGCATTGTTAATAGTGGTCGTGGTAGTAACGTTCTTTTGTCCAAAAAAAGTAGTTCCAAAAGTTCCAAAGAATATGTTTTGGATAAGTTTGGTTTAGATGTCACTGAATGGCGAGCAAAATGGGTGAGAGCAAAGTATTTTGCTTGCCACTTACACGTGTCTCTTGAAAAATGGCATGGAAATGGCATCACGAGCAAATTAAAGAGTTAGCAAACTTGTTTTGCTCGCTATTTCTTATTTGATAACACAAACTTTTAAGGTTGCAATTGATGAAACGATTTTCGAAACGTCCATTCTAGAAATTTTCCCTTTGATATATGTCTTGAGTGTAGATAGGAATATACCCGTATTTGGTTTGTGTTTTAAAAACGAGAATGTTGAGGTGACAATGATGTGAAAGAAAAAATGACTTCGAACACCGCTACAGTTTTATTAAGTATATAGAAATGTAATTTTGCTCTTTTTGAAAGGTCTCAAACTTATCTCAGCTACTTCATTTCTTTGTATAATAACAAAATATAAGAACAATGTGTAAAAGTTAAAGTAAAGTTTTGTAAATGCAGAGAAGTCCTTTTGGAAGATACATACGTGGAGATGAGTGTCGATGTCATTTGCGTGTATAAAGAAAAGTTTGTTTACGTGTAAATCAGTGTCCACTTGTGACATGGTAAACTGACTTGTGACACATTTTATGTTTGTTTCATACACACAAAGATATTACAACAGTTAAGATGTTACTATTTGATTATTTGATTCGTTGTAATCTGGTTAATTTGGATATAATTGTAATCTGACTACGTTATAGGCTGTTTGGCTTGCAGATTAGAAGGAATTTTAATTCAGATTATATTACGTGGGTTATTTGGTTTCTGTTAGTAATTATAATTCAGTCACTTTAATTACATCAAATAAAAGAATTCATAGTATGTAAAAAGTTGGATGAAAAGTTTTAAATTACGTTGCAATTCATAATTTTATAATGTAAAGCATCAATATTTATAAATTATTATTATTCTTATTCTCATTATTATTAAATATTTTTATTATATAATTAAATAATATAAAAACAATAGGAGATTATATTTTTTTATATTTATGATTTATAATTATTAAAATTTAAAAAGATTATTAATCTTTTTTTAGTTATTGACTTTATATATAAATATTTATTATTATTTTTTTATCAAATTTAAGTTATTATTATTATTATTATTATTATTATTATTATTATTATTATTATTATAAACAATCACGTTATTAGAACTTTGTAAAATTTACAAGAAATTAGTGGATATTATTATTATTATTATTATTATTATTATTATTATTAAACATCACTTTGTTATAACATTATTTTATTAAAAATTTATAGGATTTACAAGAAATTAGTAAGAAGGCGAGATAATATATGGCCCCCCACTAATCTAGCTATAGCAAAGCTAATCCTACTAAATATATGAATAACAACACGTGCTTCAATGTCTCGAGTTATAGAGAACTTTCGGATCCGTTTCAGTAAGGTCACCTCATCATTCTCAAGTTCCTCAAAAGAAGAGAATGAGAAAGGGGAAACCCATATCCAATATCTGTATTTAGCATTTGACGCGTTTATGTTGTGCGGCCTCAACCACCACACAACCTGACACAAAATTATAATTCATTCACATTACAAATCATTCACATTACAATTACAACTCTTTTGAGAAATTACAATTTATTCAGATTACATTACAATTCCTTTAACAAAATACAATTCTTTTTAAAAACATTATGCGAACCAAACGCACCCTAAGTAAAAGCTTTAGAATCACAACCTTTTGTAATTAATGAATCCCCGTGAAAAAACTTTTGTGAGAAAATGTAGAAAATCTCAGGTGGCCTTGTTTTTCATGCAGGAAAAACTTTGGGTAAATAATGGAATAGTAATTCTCAAGAACTGATGTTTGGCTCTCTACTATGAATTTGGGTATCATTGAACAAAAGTATTGGGTGTGCCGCGAAATCTATGTTTCTCCAAACAGGTAGGAAATAAAAACGGTCAAACCACATCTTAAGACTCTACGCGTTTTTCTTAGCAAACTATCCCTTCGTGTGAAGGATCTGAACCCAAACGAAAATACACAGGTGCCAAATTAGGAGATACATGTATCAAGTGATGAAAATTGGCACGAGTTTACACAATACTTGGCAGTTTTAACACCCCAAATCATCTGTGGTTTAATGTAATGTCAGGTTTTTCATTCTGAAATTGGAAGACAAAAGTTTCCAAAGTTGATCAGTTAGAAGAAAACCCATTTTGTTGCTTTCATTTCCAGATCTCAAAGCCATGCCTAATAACAACACATCTTTTAATGAGAATGAGATACATAATTCCCATTCCTATTAGCCAAATGCACAACTAACCTAAACTTATGGTTAAGCAATACTAGTTGACACCGGTAGTCCTTGTTAAAATAGACTGAATTTTGTAACATAACTCATCAAGCTAACCTTAGAAGCGTAAGGGGGTGTCTGGGATTGATTATGTCAAAATCACGTTTTCATAATTGAGTTTTGCAAAACCACGTTTTCAAACTGCACCCCCCTTGTAGCAGTTGGAAAACCACGTTTTGGAGGCTCTAAACGCAATAATCAATTATTTGCCAAACACTTCAAAGGAGATTATTTGCGGTTTGCAAACGCAATAAGCAAATAATCTTGCTCCAAACGCAATAACACACCCCCTAAATGTGCAAAAGACTGTTACAGTCTTAAACACCAGCTTGGAAACTTTTAATAGCATTCAAATCATATTTAGAGATCATATTAACAAATCCCAAACTTGCAAACAAATGAATAACGTTCCCTAGTACTCCCGGCAACAAAAGATATCACAAGATGATCGCGCCATTACTTATTTATCGACTGTCAGGTTTCGGATTTCTCTGCTCATAAAAACATTACAAGCCTACTTAGCCATGATGCGGCAAAAGCATTTTAAGACAGACCAAAGGCGCACACCTCTTTAAACATAATGAGATCACTACGCCTAATGACACTGTCTGATGGGATAACATAATTTCCATAATGTAAAACGCTTCAACTAGAATATGACATTCCCGGCTCAAATCAAATTACCCTCTCCATGTAAAACATATTGTGCACGTTTTCAAACTGAAATTTGAATAACAATCAACGATTTCACATAAACGGTGGGGCATTGCAAATAATCATGTCAAATGTATAAAATACATGATATAACCAACATAAGAAGTAATATTCAGCTAGAAACATATCAAATGATAATCACAATCTATTGTTTGAATGATACTAGTTGAAATTTAAGAAAAACAAAAAACATAGATCGAAATCGGATCTGATAAACCGAACCCTCCTTAAACACGAGCAGCCGCAACAGCAGGAGCAGCCGAAACCGCGGCATTAGCAGCGGCACCACTAAGGAAAGACAAGAAGCCAGTAGAAGCACCAGGCTCTTGCTCATCAAGAAACAAATCTTCAGGAGTCCTAAAAGCACCATGAGCCGAAACAACAGCAGCACCAATCATCAAAGCCGATATCAAAACCGATCCAACACTAGTCAAAAAGATTACCACAATACTCGACACAATCAGCAGCCCCAAAGTCTCCCTCTCGGAGAAAGTCCTCCCAAATATAACCAAAGGCGGATCAGAGGGCCTAAACAAGTACAAAAACAACCAAGCAGCTAATAACCCAACAAGGGTTATCAAAGAGAAGGGGTTAGTCAAAAGTGAAAACCCTAAAACCAAGGCGATTATTGTTATGTAATTGACCCTAAAATACGAGTAGTTTTTGCGGATGCGAGAAGCGGCATCGGTGATTGAGTCGGGTTTTGAGAATGCGGATCGGTCGATAAGCTCGGACCATGGGCGGCGAGATGAAAGACCAGATCTGACTGTTTCGGTGATGTTGTTAATGAATGCACGGAAAGCGGGGGTTTGTACTGGGGCTTGGGATTCAGTTGTTGTTGTTTGGTTTGTGATTGGAAGGATGGCTGGTGACGATGACGTCATGCTTGTTGATTTGGAGGATTTTTTTTTTGTTTGTTGCTATGGGGAAGGAAGGAATGAATGAATGGTTTTGTAGAGAGAGAGGGGTTTTTGCTTCTTCACGAAGGGTGGTGGTTTATAAAACGCGTCGTCGGTGGATCTAATCTCGCTATCAAATTTATATAATCCACGTTTCTTCTCGATGCTTGTTGGTGTATATGTCCTCCGGACCCACGCTGAACGGTCCGGACCAACATCCGAACAGGATGAACAAAAACCGAGCGACCTCAATATCCGAATGACCAGGCCCACCGGATGACCTGACCATCCGGATAAGCGATAACTACGCGAATACAAGGACAAATAGTACAAAGTACATGGTAGTGGAGCATAAACAAGCGAACATTAAGGGATTTGTACAAAACCAGCCTGGCAATCCATTTGAGCAGCCTATAAATAGAGGAGAAATCTTCACTTTAGGTTAACTAATTCCCTCGCTCTCTAAACTTTTACTTATACTTTCTCTCTCTAAAAATATATACTTACTCTCTGTTGGATCGTTATACTCTGACCAAACTATTTTATATAGCTTGTTAAGGGCTTAGCAGTCTTGGACAAATCCTAAACTACTAACAATGAAACACTGAATTACTCTGTTTAAGTATGCGGAATTTACTTAATAAAGCTAAGAAGAATAACCAACTTCAACGATTATATTAACACCTTGAATCTGCTTATCGAATACAGACTCACAAACAACCCTAATATCTCTAATATCGAACTTTAGCTTTTCTCTAAAATCGTATGTCTCTAATATCGACCTAGGGATCCTTTTATAGGCACAAGGAAAACCCTAGTCGGTTTACAATACTTGAACGACAAGTAAACTAACTCTAACTTTAAAATATTCTAGAATTTACATAATATTCCTAATCTAATCTGTAACACCCCCAAAATCTGGTTTAGCGGAAGCATACATGTTATTGGGGTGCTACTCAATCGGTATCATAACACAAGTACAAAGAACGGTTTTTATCTCAACCATTTAGAATAACTTTCATTATCAAAAATATTCAAATTTACATCGTTCAAAAGTAGTGCGGGAATACAGGCCCATAAAGAATTTAAGCGGTCCCAAATATATGTCAGAGTTGTCTATGACCATGTCATGCCATGCCAAAGCCTTCAATACTTAGCTATCGCCTTAAACCTGAAAATACATGCTAAAAAGTGTCAACACGAGGTTGGTGAGTTCATAGGTTTATAATAAAACAGTAGTATTGTGAGTTCAATAGAGTTTTGTGACCATTGTGTGGCTCACAATGTCATGAAAATAGTGTTTACCTTACAGTAAAATTAGAATTGTGGACCATGAGCAGAGTGTGTGACCATTACAACGAATATAATGTCACCTAAAAAAAATAGTCTATTACGCTAGCACTAAGTTCATGCAACCGAAGCTAGACAGTTCAGTGCGCTACTTTGTAGCACATAATAATAATAGGGGCCCATAGCGAGTGTTTAACCCAATACACTCGTAATCCGACTTGGTATACGCCCGCATTGACCCGTCTGGCCAACCGAACGGGGGGAGTCACCCCCAATAGATCTATTTATATCAATCGCGCTTCCCAGCAGGAACTAACGGTTCATGAAGGTGGGCATAACAGTGGGTTCAGGGGCTTAGGCTAACTACGCAATAGTTTTGAGAAAATAAGGTGTTGTTTGTGGTCCATAATTTGTTTTGCATGTTTCTCACATAGATGATGTAAATACTTGTGTTCGTGAGAAAATAATCGAGTATGCAACAATATACACATAAATGCATATGAATAATCAATCAGTATTGTAGCAAAGCAGTAGTGTTTGAGTAAACCATCGTGCATTCAAATAAAATAAGCATTGAGTTTAGTTAAAAACGAGCATGTATTCTCCCCCAAAACAGTTATGAAACAAGTAAAAATAGGGGGTATGAACTCACCTTAGTAAATAGATGTATGATAGGAAAGTCAAGTAGTGATAGAGTGCGGCACCGACACGCGACCTAGATTAGTATGGCAAGTTTAGTTCGCAGTTCTAGTTTAAGACTCGATGAATTTAAAAGTTTTAAAGTGTTTGCGTTGTTGTTGCTTGTGTGGCAGCGTTTAAGTTTGAAAACAAATTCTAAGTATGTGCAAGTATTGGCTCTTGGAAGTGCATAAGTGTATAATAATAAAAGTATCAAAGAAGAAATAAATCTTCGGTTCGACAGTAACCGAATGACGAAGGACAGAATAGTAGTAATAATTAGGCGTTGGCGGATGTTTTAAACACACTTGTTAAAAGAATATGTGATACTAAATATGTATATATTTATAATGGTATAAAAAAAATTTAGCAATAACTTGATTTATATATTAGAAATTTATAATTTATAAACTCATATGTTTTTATAAAACAAATCAAGTTTATGCGTAAGATAACTAGTTGCTTGGATTTATAAACATGTTTAAACTTATAAGCTTAGTTTAACTTTTGACTAGTTTATATAGATTTGTAAACGTATAGTGATTTACAGCGAACGTGTTATGTGTGTATATATGGAGTTGTAACGTACATTAATAAGCGCAATGTGAAGCTTGTTGTTGAGTATAGTAGAACGAGTCGGAGTTACAATGTGGGGTAACTCGAATATGATGTACCCGTACAAAATACCAAACGAGTTTATTAGACTTAGTCAACCTAATATACACATACTAGACCGTTTTAGCTGGCGTGGGCTGTGGCCTGGAGGTCATTTAATTAAACTCGGCATAAACCCAATGGGCTGGACACCACGAGCCCAACACCATTTTGGGTTGTACAAGCCCAAAAACAAAAGGTAGTTTAACAGGTCTTATGGTAGAAATCGATATGTTTGTTTCTCAGTAAAAAGGAAATGGCCAAGTAATGGAGCAAGTTTTTATGTCAAACTGTGTGATTAAAAGGAATATTAGGACTAAGGGTGTCCTTGGTGAGGCTCGAATATGGGGCTAAAAAGAAACGAAACCATGGTCCGACTCATAGTGACACAACCAACTTCTATTTCCAAAACACCTTGTTTTACTTATTTTCTTGGTGACCATGGTGTAGATATCAGGATAACATTCAAAACAAAACTATACCCTTACTGTGGGTTCGACTACAAAAATAACAAACCAAGACCCATTATAGTGGTGTATTCTTGTGACCAAAAGTGCAAGTAGCAAAACCAAAAGTTCACCACTGTTGTTCGACCACATTGGGTTTTGACTCGCGACAAAATCAACATAACCCAACTTGATACTCAGTAAGTCACCTGTTATAAATCCAACACTTTTGAAACAACTTGACCAAGATATGAAAACATCAAATCCTCCTACTGGGGCTCGAACCACAATAGGTTCGACTTAGACCACAACCAAGTGCAAACCAAGATTTACCAAATTAAGCTGGTGGATATTATAAGCAACAAGATTTAAGCACTTTCACATTTTAGCCAATACTTAGGTTTTAATCATGAGATTATTTACTTATGCCACACATAACAACAACAACTAAAGAACTTATAATCATTCACAGAAAATAGATTTAAGCCAATTGACACCAACAATCAAACAACATCACAACTAAAAGGGGTGTAATGAAATCGTAAGTTTTATAATGAGGTACCAGATTTATTAACCGACAAACCCCATAAAACACATAAGTATAAACACATACGAAAACATCAAAACGAGGTTTTGAGATCCTTACAATACGTTGAAGAGAAGACCAAAAATAACTCTTCCAATCCGAATCCAAGCAGCAATCCACACCAAAGAAGAGGATGTGGTGCCCTTTGAATCGGTTTGGGATAAAAAGAAGAAAAATGGAAACCCGAATACTTGCCTTTGATTATAGAAAATCGACCCTAACTATAAATGGATTAAAAACGAGCTTTTGACTCCTCAAAACACTTCTTGTGACTCTTTCTTCGGTTGGAGAGAAAGAAAACAGTTCCTGGTCCTTAACTTGGCGTGAAAGGGTTGCCATGGGAGTGTAATTCGAGTCTAGTTTTTGAGTTCACACAAGCTTTATTTATTTATTTATTTTTTGTTCTTGATTTGATCTTCCAAGTTTTGATCTAGGGTTAGATGAAGTCAGATTTTTGGGAGGGGAGAAAGAGAGGTCTGTGAAGAAGAGAGAGAGAAGAAACCGTGTTTTGATATTTGTGAGAGAGGCGTGGGTTCTTATCCCACGTTTATTTATTTTTTTTT
>LBNU01016743.1:33222-48985 GCA_014162995.1 Artemisia annua | reverse complement strand
AGCGACACGGTTTATTATCTTATAAGAGGATAGCAAGGTAGACAACTGGTAATCTCGAGGGATATGTGAAGGATTAGGTGTGTGTTCCAGAGATAGTGGTCCAGGTTGCTCCTTAAGGTTTTAAGGTTTCTGTTAGGCATAGCATCTTTGTTGAATGTGAAGTTTAGCAAGTTTAGAGTACGACCCTGAAGGAGGGTGTTGAATGCTACTAGCAGTCAGTTGGCGGTCTCAGTAGTGTACTTAGTACTTAACTTAGAGGGTACAATATCGATTAAGTGTAGGGTTTGAGGTGGAGGTGACTGTAACGTAACCCGATTGTGATAAAAGAGTATTAAATTTAAGAGAGAAAAAGTATTGTGATGTAAGAGTGTCGTGATGCCAGTGTGTTGGGTGTAGATGTGAATGTTCATGTTATTCAATGTTTATGTACACACACAGAAATTTTTGAAACTTTCATAATCAAGTAGAAAATCAATCTGGACATAATTCTATTATAACTACTCTCAGTATCGCAAAATTCACCTCTGAGTCGGACATAGGTGATCAGGCTATGTCCCACTGTCTCTGGTCGAATATAGGTGATCAGTCTATATTCCACCGAGGTTTAATGAATTTTGAAATACTCAGCTTAGTTACACTAGTAATATATCCCTTACTTTAAAAGAAAATGTTTTATAATAAGGCAGGTGGCTCGGCAGGCAGGCATGTGGCTGTCATAGGGTCAAGTTTTTGTAAAAGTAGTTATAGTCTAGGTTTTAAAAATANAATGAACTAATTCTTAGGAATGCCGGTATTTCACTTGGAAGTCGTATAAGTTTTAGGGAAAAAGTAGCATGATAATCTTTCTTATAATGATAGTGATTTGGTCCTTATCAAATGTATGGAACAAGGTCAAATAAAATCCGGGTTTAGTTCTATCTCCTAATAAATTAAACGTGTACAAGGATTTAGTAATTAGGAAAAGGTGTGTCATTTTAAATGTATAGATTTTAGAATAGTTCTAAACTTTGCTCCTTTTATTTCAAATATGATAATAATATAGTTTTATTCCCAATTATTTATTTAATTTAGGTTATAATCGTAACGTAATGCTCACATAATTAGACCTCTTTTCATAGTTCAAATTTAGAAAAGTATTGTAGGTATTTACCATGTTCAACAATTTTCGGGTTTTTACAACAATTCTTCCCTCCTAAAAAGAAAATTTCGTCCACGAAATTGAAATGAAGGGATCAAACAGAAACGTACCAATTCACGAAATGAAAAGGAAGTGATTAACTTGCTCAGAATAGTTTTCTCCAAGGGAATTTAACAAACGGAAAAGTTTCTCATGCCTCGATCTGAATAAAATAGGATAGCCCCGGGCTCTCAACATAAAACAAATCTGATCTAACAAATACGAAATGAACATGAACAGATGATAGTCGTAATCTCACAAAGAGATATATGAACATCGGAAGTGAAACTAGATGATAGAAAACTTCACAAATCGAATCAGGTTCTGAACGAACTAAGGGTCTTGCTAAAATCAGGGGAGCATATATCGAATTATCAGTCATACCAAAACTTTCCTAAAGAGGTTGGTAACCTAATCGTATAAACGATTAACTAAGCATAAATCAAAGTATCGAATCATATCGGAATGTATAATGGGATAGGTAGGATAACCGCACGGATAGAATGAATCTAAGGACTAATGTATAATGAACCAAAGCTTCCTTAATGCCAACACGTCTAACTCTTCTATATGGAAACATCATACGGGACACACAAATTCCTGTCTAAACTTTCAAACTTCCTCTTCCACAAAGACAACAAATCCATCAGTCATTGTAATCAACTCCAAACATTCAATGAGCGGCTTCTCGTCTTAATTCAACCAAAGGTGTTCTACATTTCCGTTCATACACTATCTGAAAGGACAAACTTTGTCACTTGTATGCCATCGATCTTAATGAGCAAATACAATCAGACCACACACCTATCAACTTCCTGCACAACATCCAAGTCCGAATACTTGTTCTGCTTATCCATCAGTCTGTCGGTGAAAAGCATTCCTATACTTCAGTCTGGTCCCTCAAGCCTTCAGTAGTTCTTCTTGGTATTATGAGGTAGCAACGCAAATCTCTGACACGATCATTGCAGGTGCCCTAAGTAATTGAGAAATCTTCTGTCGGTAGATTTATGCCAACTTGCTAACCGAATACATATTCTAAGAGGCAAAAGTGAGCTAACTAACCCTACCATAACTCAAACTATGTCATCCTTCTCAAATGTGCGAGGAGGTTTTGTTACAAGGTTCATGAAAAGTCTAATCCTACTTCTAAGTCGGAAAGTCCATAAGTTAAAGGAACTCCCTTGCATGTTGAAGTTCAATCTTGACTTGTAACATACTAAGCACATCGTCACTAATGTGATCACAACCCGTTTCATGCAATTCCCTCTGAAAATTCTGCTTAGATCCCTTATACATCTTAGTACAACTAAGAGGGATAGAGAAAGTAAAACTGCGCCTCAATCATAACAGCTCCTCTCCAGTCTTCTAACACAGATCATAGTTCGCCATCTTGCTCCTGAGCTTCTAAAATTTTTAATTGGATTCAACCTTCATGTTCGCCACGACTCAACTTCCCTGAGTTCTAAGTCTTGATTTTCTTAAGCTCAATCTTCAAAACAAACCGAACTTCAAATTTCTTCCTAAATGCATCTGCCACCAAGTTTACCTTGTAAGATATGTCTTTCAGATCTTAAGAGCAACCACACTGCCGCCAATTCCAAGTCATGCGTTGAATAATTTTCGTCAAACGGTTCTAATTGTCTTGATGCGCAAGCAATAACCTTCCCGTGCTGCATAATGGCATAACCAAGTCTCTTCTTGAAACGTCCCAAAATTGGTACTACCTGAAAGTATGGAAGTTGAAGCTAATTTCTATTTCAGCTTTTTCAAAACTCTGTTCTCATCCAAACTAAGCTTCTCTTCTTTACTCGTAAAATTCCTCAACGGTAACGCAAGTCGTGAACATCTTCAAACCAATATCATGCTTCCAGAATATACAAATGATCCTCATGTTTCCAACATAATACGAAAATGATTCTCATATTTCTCCTTCGTCTCTGAATGTACTAATATGTCATATTATGACCAATTTGTCTAAGTACTCACGAAAGGCATGATTCATCAAATTCAATAAACAGTCAAAGCATTAGCTAATACTATTAGCATCATTAACAGTCATGTGGCCGATACGAATACGAAATGAAATTTTTGGAATAACTTCGAGCCATAAATCCATCTAAAGGAAAACTCCGCGTCCTAAAGTTGATCAGATACATCGTCGATTCGAGGTAGGGAATAATGGGTTCAAATAGTGATACGTTTCAGCTTCTAGAAGTCAATACATAATCTCCTGCTACCATCTTTCTTCATCGCGTAAAAACAATGAAGCACTCCAAGGATATACACTAAGACAACAACCCATTTCATAGCTTTTTGGTTGCCACTCCTACAGTTCTCTCAATTCGGCTGGTGCTGTTCAATATGGAGTTTCAAAATCAGGCAAAACGTCGTCCTATACGGATAGGGTTCTGTCTCATCAAACTTAACTGTTCTCAGGCACTCCTCAAAGATATCCTATGATCCCCATAAGTTCAAGCTATATGATGTAATTATTATCACGTTGGCCAGGCGTCATAATACTTGCATCATATAAACATGCCTTTATTGAAATCATATTCTACCTCGAGTCGTGACTAAACATTTTCTCAGTACTAAGTCAAATCAAATTCATAATCGGTGGAAAATCTAGGTGGTTCATTTAGGGATTCATTGGAAGAATTTAGATTGCAAAATGACTCTTAAAGTGAAATTCATCCCACTGGAAATAAGAATAGATGCTAGTAAAACTCCACAACCGCCAAAGTTACATACGAGTTTCCAGGGTAGTAAGGATAACAAAAGTTTAATAATTAGAAATCATGATAAAATAAAGCAGAGTGGTTCAAAATGTCAAAGGAGAGACGTAGTATGACAGTAGTTAGCATCTTGATGCTCAGTCCACCAGTCAATATCAGAATGACAGTCGAATTTAACTTTCCAAGGAAAGACCAGATCAGCATAGCGAATCTTATCATTCAGAAGTGAGGAATAATATTCCTATTTTCGTGGTTGATCACCACAAGATTTCTCATAGGAATACAACTGGATAAGGCAAAATCTAATGGTGTAGGGAAACTTAAATATGCTTACCAAAAGCAAGAGATTTCACAGAACGTGTGATACACGTCATGATCATAGAAATTCTCAGAGTGCCTATAGAGGCATCTAAAGGGTTAACAAATGAATCAGAGGTTGAAATCAAAGAAGATTTATGTAATGTCAAACATTACCGCAAAATTCTCAACGCATTCAAAACTTACTTGGTCACTAAACTCATGTCATGCAAAATAATAGGCTTCAAATATNGTCAGTTTCGGTGTAGGAAGGCACACTACTCAGGGAGTGATAGACTATGTTCATTCAGACTTATGGGGTCCGTCTCAGGTGGAATCATTAGGAGGTAAGAGGTATTTCTTATCTATTGTCGATGATTATTCCAGGAGAGTATAGGTTTATATTCTCAAGTTCAAACACGAAGCATTTGGAAAGTTCAAAGAGTGGAAGCAGTTAGTAGAGAATCAGACCGGAGGACGGTTAAGAAGCTAAGGACAGATAATGGTCTTGAGTTCTGTAACCGGGAGTTTGAGCAGCTATGCACTAAGAGTGGGATTGCTAGACATTTGACAGTTGTCGGGACGCCGCAACAAAATGGATTAGCAGAATGGATGAATAGAACTCTCATGGATAAGGTACGTTGTTTATTAATTCAGTCTGGATTGCCCAAGACCTTCTAGGCGGAAGCGACATGTACGGCCGCATATCTTATAAATAGGTCACCATCGACAGCGATTGAGAAAAAGACACCTATGGAGATGTGGTCAGGACATCCAAGTGATTATGGGATATTGAGGATTTTTGGCTGTGTCGCATATTCACACGTTAAACAAGGTAAGCTCGAGCCGAGAGCGGTAAAATGCGTTCTTTTGGGATATCCTGAAGGTGTGAAGGGGTACAGGCTATATAGGCTTGATAATGAATCACCTAAGATAGTCACTAGTAGGAACGTGGTCTTTAATGAAAGTGTCATGTACAAAGACACGTTAAAGGATTCTGGTGCAGGAACTGATAAGTCTGTTGAGTAATTACAGGTTGAGGTAGAACTACAAAGGTTAAATAATCATACGCTTGAGGAAGATCAGACAGATGATCAGGAAGATAGCGATGACGAAGATGCAGGGGATCAGGATCATGATCAAACACCAGATCTCACAGATTATAAGTTGGTTCGGGATAGAGAGCCAAGGACAAGAACGAAACCTTTGAGGTTTCGGGATGAGAGTAATATGGCTGCTTACGCGTTTGTTGCAGCAGAGGAAGAAGATACTCATGAACCATTGACATACCAGGAGGCAGTTGCTTGTAAAGATAGATCCAAGTGGAAAGCTGCTATGGATGAAGAGATGGATTCTCTAGAAAAGAATGAGACCTATGAGTTAGTAGATCATCCAGAAAAGCACTTTTCTGGTGAGCTGCAAATGGCTGTTCAAGATTAAGGAAGGGATTGAAGGTGTTCAAAAGCCTAGGTATAAGGCAAGGTTGGTGGCTCGTGGATTCACACAAAGGGCAGGTATTGACTATAATGAAGTATTTTCGCCGGTAGTTCGACACACATCTATTCGGGTTGTAACACCCCAACCCGAAAAGGGCTAAAGTGTAACATTTTGGAGTCAAATCAGAACACAAGTAAACGAAAATACATTAATAATACAAGTGGTACAATGCAGTTCTAATGAAAAGATAAAGGACTAATTCTAAACCTTACTACTTCCAAAACTAATAACAAGCTATAAACCAAAAGGAAAACTCTAAGTCAAAACTCTAATCCATGGAAGAGTATCAACAATGTAGTCCACTAAGAGCTCCTAAGCACTCTTCACTCAACCCAGCTTCCTTCTAAAACCTGCCGCAGGAAAAGAAATGCGGCTGAGCTTAAAAAGCCCAGTGAACAGATATAAACAAACGAAAACTAATAACAAAAGGAAAACGAAGGTGAATACGACATAAGTCCAAGCAAACCTGGTGAGATAGAAATCAAGAATATGGAAACATAGAATATGATCAAAGGAAATACGGATAATGGATATCAAACACTCAAGGAAAAGAAACGAGTCATAAGTGTAAGCAAAATGAAGCAAGGCAAGCATAAGTTAATCAAATATAGATAACACAAGATAAGGATCATATAAAGTAGAACTAACAGAAATGCCCAACAAATACTAATGCGCACATAGGAGTGATCATCTCCACATGTACAATGTGAAAGGGGTGCATTGCACACACACCAAAACATTCACCAAATAATACTAAACAAAGTACCTAGGATGCATCCATACGCCCCCTTCAAAACAGATATATATGCACAAAGCTCTAGGCTAAGTAAACATATACAATAATAAATATAGGCCTGAATAGCTATAGCATAATAGGGAACGCTGTGGACAAAAACCCACCTCCACAGATAGTGTCAATACCACCGGTGCATCAGTGGCAAGGCCATGGACTCCCCATGACTGGCTAATAAATCTAACACATATAGGCAAAACATATAATGGGCATAGAAATAGGAAATGCTATAGGAAGGAAATATAGCATGCAAACGAATATCAACTCATATCAATTTCAAAGATCAACAATAATAATCATACAATGGGAACATAGCAATGGCTTAACTGAAGGGATCATAATCAAAACAGTAAACAAAAGAGAGAAGGATGGCCTTTACTAAAAAGGCAGAATATCTGTACCTTAACCGCCAACGAAATCATATCATAACATACGAGTAGAAAGGTCACTCCTTCATCAGCGAATCTACACGAATTAATGATCGGCTTGTTATCAATACTTATTCTAAATCAGATTGCTCATTTTTTGTCGGCTTTCCATTTTTAGTAATTTTCCATTTATAGTAACTTGCCATATTTAGTAAGTTCCCGTATTTAGTAGCTTTTCCGTATTAGCAACTTTTATAGATTAGGGTCACAAATGACAATTATAATAGTTTATGGTTAAACACGTTAATTTAGTAAAGTTTAAGGTCAAAATGTAAATTATCAAAATTAAATATTAAGAATGTCAAATAAAATTATTTTAAAGTTTATACTATAATTTTAGATTAAAAGAATAATTTTAGCCCCGTCGTTCATAATTTATTAACGTATCCTTAACATTAATCTTAGACCGCGACGACCAAAATATGTTATTATCACATGCATAAATACATGACTCGTGTACATACTCACACAACTCATACGTCTTAACTTTCACACACACTACTCGACATACACCTGTTTTTCTTTCGTTGACGCTATATATATTTATCCATGTTCCTAGGCTCAAAATGATAAAAGTTACTCGTATTTAGTCATTACTGATCGACCCGTATATCACACACACAAAAAAGACTATGACGAGACCAAAAGACGACACCAAGACTCACTTTAAGATAACATTCGTATATCATAATCCCACATGCATGCCCTTATTTTATTTCTTGTGTTTATTTTACCACATTTTAGCCACGTGCATGGGTTCGTTTACGTTAAAATGAAGGCACACAAGAATTGACACAACCTTAACATACGTATATTTCATCAGTTATGCATGATCAACTTCTATTATTTCCTATTATTATATGACATAAGTAGTTTAGTTACATATGTATTCAAACTATGATGTGCATGAACCACAAGAACAAACTGTGATGAGTAAATAAAACATAACGTGATCACAATGAAACGAGTAAAAACACCTCGCCCGATATGAACAAACTATTTTCGATTTGACAACGATACATATAGCTTTTATAGTTTTTACTTTCTTATCTAACAACACGTTTAAGCCTCATACAAACTGGTCTCACATCAGATTTTTGGTTCGCGATTAATGGTTTCTAGGCGTATCATATTCGTGGTTATATCTGACTCCTTTATAAGTTATTCATTTGTAGTTTTAACAAAATAAACGATTTGGTTCGC
The DNA here is from genome assembly GCA_014162995.1 of Artemisia annua. Taxonomy (NCBI): domain Eukaryota; kingdom Viridiplantae; phylum Streptophyta; class Magnoliopsida; order Asterales; family Asteraceae; genus Artemisia; species Artemisia annua. The sequence goes on along the minus strand of LBNU01016743.1, from coordinate 40,855 downwards.
GCTATTATAAACGTATATATATATGATATTCGTATCACGTAATTAATTAGGCACAAATGTTATTTTATCATGATTTTAATAATTCGTATGACATGTTTACCACTGGTTAAAATGTGTCGAATAAGTTTCAAAACGAAAAGGGCGAGTGATACCTCTAATGCAGAATATCGAGATCAAGAGAACACAAAAGAACCCCTCGAATTGAAATCCGAAACTCTACCACGAACACCAACTCGAATTAGAAATACCACCATCGATCACCATCTTTCTATGCCTCCTTGTACCATTCTTCTTGTGATCGAATTTGGGCAGAAACGAGAGTGTCAAGAAGAACAATAACAAGAACAGTAACAAGAACCCACAAACACCACAACGTTTAGACGCAATCTGAAAACCCTTAACCTTGGAATGGAGGAAAACGATTTGGAGTTTTTTTGTTTCTGAGTTTCTGATTTTCGTATTGAGAGAATGAGGTAGTAGTTGTGTAGGATAAATGAAAACGTGTGACTGATATGGAACAATCTTAGGAATGCCGTGTATTTCACTATGGAAAGTCGTATAAGTGTTTAGGGAAAAAGATAGGCATGATATCTTCTTATAATGATAGGTGATTTGGTCTTATCAAATGTATGGAACAAGGTCAAATAAAATCGGGTTTAGTTCTTATCTCCTAATAAATTAAACGTGTACAAGGATTAGAATTAGGAAGGTGTGTCATTTTAAATGTATAGATTTAGAATAGGTTCTTAAACTTTGCTCCTTTATTTCAATATCATATAATATATAGTCTTTATTTCCCAATTATTTATTTAGACTTTAGGTTATAATCGTAACGTAATGTCTCACATAATTATACGTCTTTTCATAGGTTCAAATTTAGAGAGTATTTTAGGTATTTCACATGTTCAAAATTTTCGGGTTTTACAGCGTCGATCAGGTGAGGTGTCGTACGCCAATTGGCGTATGGCAGATGTACACTTCATAAGAGCACTTATGCTAGGTCGACAACAAGCATCAGGCCCTTTCCTAAAGAAACTAAAATGTTCTGGAAGAGGATCAGAACGATAGGATTCAATACCTTCGACTATTTATAGAAATAGTCTCCGGCTCATATGAAATCTTCTTCGAAAATTACGCTCCGTATACTTGCAACCTTGATAGAAATAGTCGCTACGCAGGCGTTTTTCGGCAACCTCACGTTCACGATAGATATTAGTACGGTGCAAAGGAGCTTGTGATGATTCTGCTTGTTTCAATTGTTGATGATATTCGTACGCAGCTACCATAAACTCAATGTCGGTTGCATCATCTACATCGGACCAGCTCATTTGTTCGAAGTTAAATTGATTCGGATCCATTGAGAATAAACAGGGGTATTTTTAAGTTAGGGATAATGTGTATAAATGTTGTAATTGAGTTGTGGAAGTTTGAAAACTAATGGTATGTTGAATGGGTATTTATATTGGTTGAAAATGGGTTTTGAAATAAGTTGTTTTTTTTTTTAACCAATCTAGCTGTTTGAGAAGTATATGGACGTTAGGGGGTATAAAATGAAATTTGTTTNTTTTTTTTTTTTTTTAATTCAATTTCAACCTTTAACGTTGCGTTATTTCTATAACTTTGCACGTTAACGCACAAGGACGGTATGTTAACGTTAATGTTAACGCACGAATGTTAAGGGTTAACGCAGGGTTGCGTTAAGGTTCCCAGTGCTCTTATAATGCATGGCTTGCTTTGCCCTTTAAGAGGGAGCGGCCATTTGGTGGCCAACTGGTATCATCGACAACAATGATCTCCGATCAGTCAAGAAAAACGTGTTTTGTTGATGATGATGATGAAGAAGACTGGGTTAGTTTATTGATTGTTAAATGAACATACTATGGGTGTATTATGACCGCTTGGTTTTTTATGTTCTAAGGTTTATGATTTGGACAAAAAGAAAAGACTAATGGAACGAAAATTATATAGCGAAATAAATTTATAAAATGGGATCTCTTCAAATCACCGGTAAGTAGCTGATGATCAAATGATAACAAATTTTTTGATGATGGCTACCTAAAGCTCTAATACCATATCAAATGGTAAAAAAGTTTTATTACTAGTTGATGTTACATAGGTAAAATTGTATGTCTATCTATAATTGAAGATAGCTTTCACGATAAGAACATAGTAACATCCCTAAACTTAGTAGACATTAAGTCCACAATTAGGCTTGGTCAACTAACACAGTCATCTAATAGCTAACGCAATATTCTCTGGATTATTATTAGAGCATAGGGTATGGTAACCTTGCAGCTGAGTTATGGCTTAACTTGGCCTGCGTTAAGGGTGAGCTACCACACTGCTCACCCAAGTTAAGTTAACGTGTTTTGCCTGCTACGTTACCATGGTAACGTAGCGTTAAGGTTGAGTTAAGGCTGAGTTACCACACCGCCCACCCAAGTTAAGTTAAGTTAAAGGGTTTAAATTGTAATTTATAATTTTTAAAAATAAAAGTGGTGCCCAAAATGTGATGTTATGGTTGAGTTATGATAAAGGGTGTTTTTTGTGTTAAGGTTGAAATGTTAAAGGTGACTTGCGCTGACGTGGCGCTGAGTTATGGCTTAACTCAAGGTTATCATACCTTATGCTCTTAGAGAATATGGATAAACTAAGAGAAGTGTCATCGATCATGACAGGGACGGAGCCAGGAACAAATATTATCGGGTGCACAAATTTTTTTTAACTGTAGTATAATAGAGTTTAAGATGCTAACTAAATAAGACTAAAAACACATTTCGATGGACCGGGGTCATTTAAGGTACATTTGGGAAAAATCGATGTTTTTTCTTAAAATTAACACTACGTCAAAAAAATTCATAGGTGTCCCGGGCACCCACGGGACCCCGCCTGGCTCCGTCCCTGGATCCTGATGGGTTTTCTTTTTGCACGTCATTGACTAATTACATTAACGTCTTCCGTTTAAACAAATGTCTCGAGGAACATCTTTAAGGTCATAAGTGTAGCATATTGGCAATTAATTTTGTTTTCTCCTTGAGCTTTAAGTGTAGTTAATTGTGAATCTCATAAAGAACTATGCAGAAAGTTTAAACCGAACAACAACATGATCAATAAAACGTGATATGTTTGTGAGGTGTTTTAGTCAAATTTTAGTATGTGTTGTAAGTTTTTTGGGGTGATCTCTAACTTGGATACACAGATTTATCTTTTTAACTGCATTCTGAACAAAAGTTATGTTGGAATATTGGTTAAATATTAATATGTAAATGTCTAGAATCGAACCTGAGACCTCGGGATTGCACACATTGCAAATGAGAATTAAAGTATAATAATAAAAATATTGTATGTTTATTATTTGAACACAAGTACTTAACGACCGTTAGTATTTACCGTTAAATAACTAACGACCGTTAGACGTAAATAAGGAAAGAATGTGTTTAAGTATTATGGTAACCAAGAAAGATCTAGAACTCCCCTTGAGTTCTATGGGGCGGCCGAATACTCTCCATAAGGGGCGGGAGGGGGCGCCCGACCCCCCGAAATTTTTTTGCGATGTAGGGGGTATATAGTTTTCGTGTAGAAAAATTTCGGTATATTCGATTTCGACCCCCCATTTTTTGCAATGTAGGGGGTATATAGCGTTAGGAAAAAAAATTTAGATCCCGACCCCCCACTGAAAATTTTCTAGCTTCGCCACTGTGCTTGGTGACCAAGTTTACTAACACTATATAAAGAAATCAAGGGTTAATGGTTTGACATAACTTTTGTACACACAATTATCCCTAATTGTTTTCTTCCTTCTTTTCTCTCCTTTGGCCGATCGTATACCCCTTCCAAAAGGGTTATAGGGTCGATTTTTATATACTAAAAATCTTGTGTTCTTGTTACTTGCATAACCTTTAATTCGTGATTAATTTGTGTGTACAAGAACGAGGTAACAACACAATATTGTTGTTATTAAGAGATCGAATAACAAAAAGGTAAGGGGTTATTCATAGATCTACATAAACTCTAATTAGGGTTCATCACTTGTTCTTCCTTCAATCAAGAATTGCATACGGTACGTTTTCTATTTATGTTTTAGTTAACTATTATTTGTTATACGTGATCTACGCTTCCGCATCTATGTGCTACTCAATATTAGTATTTATTTATGATAGTCATAATTGTAAAATTCTAACAAGTTAGCCTATGGTTATTTTAATTCAAGGTGGAGGAAGTGTTCAAACTCATATACTTGTGTTGTGATACTAGTTGTGCTTGGGTTGCATGATTAATGTTATGCTGTAATACAATAAAAGCTTGTTGTAAATAAAAAATAAAGTATCCAAAATGTTTGAACCCTATCCCAAGTCTTCTTGAAAGCGTTGTGTGAATTTGTTGGTGGCATTCTCTTCACAATTTGCCTGTCACGATCGTTAACATTAAACCAGAAAATATCAGCATCTTTAAGTTCGAAGCTTGTACTAGGTATCTGGCTCTCTCAACAACATAATATAGTTAGAATTTATGGCGATCTTTAGTTATTGTTTATACTAAAATTTCGTTATGATAGTGTATTATTTTAATATTTAATATTGGTCCGTCCTATAAAGGATTGTAGACGTATCTTTATCGCCAGTTATTGCATTGTGTAAACACTTTGACTAGCTAGTATTTTTAAATAAAATGTCTTGGTCAAGGTGATAAGGAATGTATGGGAGCCATCCACTTCACCATTGCATGTCAGGACGAAGGATAAAAAGCCATTACTTATTCTTATGATTTGGAGATTATTTCCAAAAATGAAGTCATCACAAGCAATAATTTGCTTATCCTTTTCATATCATGTTTTTTTTCTCTTTTACGGCCTCACAATGATATGTCCTACTTCCGCCGCCATCTCTGCTTCCTATGGTGGTAATGAGACTGATCATTTCGCGTTATTGTCATTTAAGTCCATGATCACCCAAGACCCATACAGAGTTCTAACCTCGTGGAACGATTCCTTACATTTTTGTGACTGGAATGGTGTTTCATGCGGAAAGCGACACAGAAGAGTGACGGCTTTATATCTGGGGTCACAAGGTTTAGAAGGCTCGTTGTCTCCACATATAGGGAACCTCAGCTTCCTCCATGAGTTTTCTCTCTATAACAACAGCTTTCAAGGAACCATCCCTCACGAACTCGGACGTCTATCCAGACTACGTTACCTTGATCTTCAGGTAAACAAATTCAATGGAGTCATTCCGACTAACTTGTCCGGTTGTTTTAACCTTAAAAAGCTCGCTCTTAGTGATAATGAGCTTGTTGGAAGCATACCAAAGGAGATAAGTTTCCTCTCCAAACTTACTGATCTTGCAATAGGTACTAATAAGTTAACAGGTGGAATCCCACCTTTCTTGGGGAATCTTACAGCAATGGAATCGTTCAGTTCTGCCTCAAATCCGTTGGGTGGGAACATTCCAGACACCTTAGGTCATTGGAAAAGCTTAAGTAAGTTTGGCTGTGGTGAATGCAACTTAACTGGAGCAATCCCTCATTGCATTTATAACCTCTCCCTCCTAACTGTTTTTTCCTTTCCTGAGAATGTTCTTACTGGTAGCCTTCCTCTCGAAACTGGTGTAATGCTCCCAAATCTTGAATTTCTTCAGTTAAGACAAAACCAACTGAGTGGACTTCTTCCACCATCTATATCTAATTGTTCTAAATTATGGGCTCTTGAATTGGGTAGCAACAATTTTAATGCGAAGTTGACAATCGATTTTGGAAAACTAAGTGATGTTATTGCAATTTACTTACCTCAGTACAACTTCCATGGCCATGGAGAAGCTGGTGACATGAAGTTTATTGATTCTTTGAAAAACTGCAGCAGATTACAGATGTTAGATATCTGGGATTGTGGTTTTCAAGGATTGCTTCCTAGTTCAATCGGAAATCTTTCCAATCAACTTGAGTATCTGGACATAGGAGAAAATCAGCTATATGGAAACATTCCTTCAAGTATAGGTAGTCTAGCTGGCTTGGCAACTTTACATATAGAATCTAATCAATTCACAGGCAAAATCCCTTTGACCATTGGTAAGCTTCAAAAGCTACAAGTTTTGGATTTAGCTAAAGCTCAGTTTTCAGGGCCAATCCCACATGCCCTAGGGAACTTATCAGTGTTGAACTACCTTTCTTTACATTCCAATAGATTAGAAGGGCATATTCCATCAAGCTTGGGGAATTGTCATTACCTATTGGAGTTATACCTTAGTGACAATAAACTCAGTGGCAAAATACCAAAACAACTTCTTCAACTTCCATCTCTATCCATAGCATTAGATCTTTCTCAAAACCAACTATCTGGTTCCCTTCCTAAGGAGGTTGGAGACCTCAAGATGTTGACTGATATGGATTTCTCATATAATAACCTATCAGGTGAGATTCCTAGTACCCTTGGTAGTTGCATTAGCCTTACATCATTATCCCTCAAAGGAAACTTATTCTCAGGCATGATACCACAATCACTAAGTTCCTTGAAAGGATTGGTGCAACTTGATCTTTCACATAATAAATTATCAGGCAAAATTCCTCCATTATTGGAACATTTTCAATTAGAATATATGAACCTATCCTTCAATGATTTTGAGGGTGAAGTACCAGTCAAAGGAGTGTTCGCTAATGCAAGTGCCTTCTCAGTTTTAGGGAATAGCAGGCTCTGCGGAGGCGTGGTTGAACTTGGGTTGCCAAAATGCAAGGGGACAAAGAAACATAAAAAAAGATTTCCGACATTCTTAATTGTCATTTTGATTGCATCCACACTTTTCACAATTTTATGCATTGTGTATGCATTTTGTAAGAAGAAAAGCATTGGCCAACTGTCTCAATCATCAAGGAGCGAACCAATTTCTTGAAACTTTCCTACAATCAACTTCTCAAGGCTACTGATGGCTTTTCCGAAGCAAATTTGATTGGAAAGGGTGGGGTTTAAGCTCTGTTTATAGGAGAATCATTGATAATGATGCTGATAGCTATGTTGCGGTCAAAGTTATACATCTTCAAAATAGAGGAGCTCAAAAAAGTTTTTTTAAGAGAGTGTGAGCATGGTGCCAACATTCGACACCGGAATTTTACTGAAGATAATAACTGTGTGTTCAAGTGTAGACTATTCAAGGTAAGCGATTTTAAAGCTTTGGTGTACGAGTTCATGCCCAAAGGGAAGTTTACATGATTGGTGCATTCAAAAGCAAATACAACGAGGCTGAACCTTCCTCCAAAGAATAAACGTTTCGCTAATGGATGTTGCATGTGCGCTTGATTAGTCTTCAAGCAATCGCTGCCAAAACAGCCCATTTTCAGCGGGGACTTGAACCTAGAACATTTACTTTGATGATGAATATGGTGGCTCATGTTGGGAGACCTTTGGATTAGCCTCGATTTCTTGGAACAGAGGCAATAACCAAAGTCAGCTCCAACCAAGCCATTAAAGGAACAATTGGTTAATGCCACCCTCCAGGTAATATATTTGTTAGCTCCCAAAGATGCCTTTATATTATACTTACAATATTACATTTCTGAATAATTGCTTATATATATTTGCAGAGTATGGTCTCGGCAGTGAGATGACAAGTAGTGGGGATGTATATAGTTACGAATATTATTACTGGAG
>LBNU01016743.1:19293-33062 GCA_014162995.1 Artemisia annua | reverse complement strand
TTTATAGTCAAAAAACGAAAAGATGAGTAATAAGTCGTTCCAGACTATACCATAAAACTGGATGTTACGGGGAAGAAACAAGAGGATTTGTAATTGTAAGTGCAGTATTTGATTTAATTGCTATGTTAGCAAGTCGTCAGTCAAATCTGTAATTGAGTAATTGTTTGGTCTGACAAAGCTAATCCATGGTATATCTACAATCCTGCATATTGATTTTTGTTAAAACTTTAGTCAAATAACATACCAAGTGCTAATTGCTAAGCTTTTTTTGTGGAAAGTGTGGCTTAAAATCAGAGCATGGGCTTGATAATTGGAAAGTTTGGGCTTTTCATTGTTTACTTTTGTGCCATGGATGCGTAAATGAAAAAACTACAGTTGTTTAACGAAAGTTTTTCCCTCTGAGCTCTCTGAGTCTTGAATTACTATGCACTATCTGACATATGACAATAGGATACACACGGGCAAGAATATTGGAGACGGACACGACATGGTACTAGCCAAGAAGGAGCTAACACTTGTCATTCATGTCTAGTCGTTAGATGATCAACACCTGGTTACAGCCATTGATCATTCACATGAGGGTTATCTGTAAATCATAAATGCCTCTCTATAGATAGAAGGCATTCTACACCAAAAAGGGGATTATACTCTTTTAAACTATTTCACATAGTTAAACACAGACACATGATTTGTTTGAGTGTTACCCAAACTATTTTATTACTCTTAGAGGGCTAGGTGTGGTGAAGAACCAACACCTCTTCATTTGGGTCCCACCGGTGCCACCTCACCCAACACCTCTTCACAACTAACCCCCTCCTCACTCACAACTAACCTCAACTTCTTCATTTGGGCCCCCTACTTACACATTTTTTTTTATTTTATTCATTTCATTAAATAAATTTAATTCATTTCACTAATTATTCATAACAATAAAACATACTAATTTTTATTCCATCAAAATAAAAAAGTTACAATACGAAGAAAAAAAAAAACGATAAACAAACACACGATACAGAATACAAAAGGCATTAATTCCTAAAGGCGGTTCCAGTCGTGGTTGTTACGCAAAATGAACCAAACGTGAAAATATCTGAATTGCACACCATGGCGTTCTGTGTAAACGTTCATGACATCTTCAAGACGAACGTCTGGCTCAGGGGTGGGCTGCAAATTCAAGTAAATTTCATGAAATTTATGGCAATCAACATTCATTCTTGCCCACTTACCCGTAATCTGGCTTTTGTTACGGTAAGGACCATCAGATTGTTCATTGAACCTTTCTGTATACTACTTGCCAGAAGGTCTTCGCCGTAGTGGAGCTCCGATGCACGTTTGCCACATATCTGCAAGAAGCTTTCTTCTTCAATAGACCAACGATGAGCCATTGTGAATTTCCTTAGAGAGTTAAGTGTGTGAAGTGTGTGACAAATTCTATGATAGTATATCCTATATATACGGGTGGATAAACCTGAGCGGGATAAGTTTTCAAATTTCAAAAATTTCCAAAAAATGGCGGTAAACTTTTGAATTCAAATTTCAAAAACATGCAGTAACATTAATTCAAAATTCAAAAAACATGCAGTAACAGTTTAATAATAAAAAAAACGTGCAGTACAAAACGTTTGGAAAATATTCTTAAATTTATTAATCAAATTCAAAAAATGGGCGGCTAACGTTTGAATTCAAATTCAAATTCATGAGGCGGGCTTAAATTTTGAATTTGAATGTATCCAAAGTGCCCTATAAAAAAAATTAACCTTGCCCAGTTCTTCCAAAAAACACACACAAATCACACATAACTCATACACAAATCACAAATTTCGTTTCTCAAACTAATGGCTAATCAGAATTCCCCAATAACGGTTCAGAATACAACACCCCTCCTGAAGATTTGTTTCCAGTTTTCCAGTATGACAATCAACAACACAAATAATCCACCGCAAGACTTGTGTTTCCAGTTTTCCAGTATGACACTCCCAACAAAACACTCCATCTGAAGTTATGTTTCCATCTTTAACAATTCCACCACCACAAAACCCACAACCAAACAAACCACCACCACGGGCATTGACTGAAGATGAACTGTTACGGAGCAAGAATGCAAGAGTTGTTGAGGTTCAGGCAGAGGAAGAAGAGGAGAGAAGAGCTTCTGAGGAGTACTGTTAGGTAAACGGGCTCGGAGGAGAAGCTCGTTGTGCATATCGAACGCACATGGATTGCGTGTGTCAACGAGTTGTATGACGATTCGAGTGCTTCGACTTGATGACGAGGCTGGGTCTCGGATGACTCGTTTTACTAATTCGTGTTTACTTGTGTGTTTATTGTTAAGCTTCTAGTGTGTTTTAATTTCCGTTTTATTAGTTAATGTTGTAATCGTAATGTTGTAACGTATTTGTACTATCCCGTACGTTCTAATGTATTTCCGTTTACCAAAAGACATTACATTTTTACTAAACACTAAATACTTACACACTAAATACTTACACATCTCTTTTTAAAACCACAACAAAAAATAATAAATAAATCACAAACGAAAAGAAAAAAAAAAAAAAAAAAAAAAAAAAACCCAAAAGCTGCAAACCGTACGTTTGCAAGGTTCGCCGGGGCAGTGAAGAGATGGATTCGGCGAGTTACGCGAGGGGGGCGGTGTGGCGGCGAGCCACGGCGAGGGTGGCGAACCTGCCACATCAGCTCGGCGAGCTTCCCCTCTCCACCACACCTAGCCCTCTTATCTTTTTGGTCCTTACCATTCAACACGGGAAACCGACCAACACAATCATCTCAACTCACTCTCAATAACGCTTTACATACCATACGTAAATAGTTACCAACTTACAATATAATATTAGTTATATTCATAGTATGAATCTCGTATATACACGGGTGTCGAAACAAGTTAAGTTTTTAGATTTAGTTAAATTACTAAAATGCTCTTTTAAATTGCTGCTACGGGAAATATTGTAAACAAAATTTTTTTATAAAGTTTCAAAAGATAAAATATAGCAAAATATAGGACACAAGTGTGATAGAAAAAACTTTGGGTCTTAAAACTTAAAACACATAAACCATCAAGGAGACATTAGCAATAACCCCTGTTCTTCAACACCATCAGCCACCATTTCATCCATAGCTCAAAACCACCACTTCAAAAGAAATGACAGCAAATTTATCAAATGGGTCACTTCATTTCACATCAATTCCAACAACCCATATCAAATTCACCCACATTTCACCCATTAACTACAACTTTTTTTCTTACAAGAAACCAACAAGATACACACTTGTATGCAGTTCAACAATTAGACCCAAAAGAAGCTCAAAATCTGATACAGATAATTCAGAGGCTCAAGAACTAGTGCGAACACTTTTGAAGAGTTTCAATTATGACAAGACTTTGATATCAACATTGAATAAGTATGTTAAGCTAGTTAGAACTGAACATTGTTTTCTTCTGTTTGAGGAGCTTGGTAAATCTGAAAAATGGCTTCAATGTCTTGAGGTTAGTTATAAATTTACCCCCTTTTTATAATCTTTATGTGTAAAGATTGAAACTTTATCTAGTGGGTAGTGTAGAATTTTAAGAAAGAGTGATGGTTTAGTATCTTTACTGATGTTTCATTCCTTTAGGTGTTTAGATGGATGCAAAAACAACGTTGGTACGTAGCGGATAATGGGGTTTATTCTAAGCTAATATCAGTCATGGGGAAAAAGGGACAGACCCGAATGGCAATGTGGTTGTTTTCTGAGATGAGAAACAGTGGTTGTCGACCGGATACTTCTGTTTACAATTCACTTATCACGGCCCATCTTCATTCCAAAGACAAAACAAAAGCTTTATCTAAGGCTCTTGGATACTTTGATAAAATGAAAGGTACAGAACGGTGTAAACCGAGTATCGTGACTTACAATATTCTGTTAAGAGCTTCGGCTCAGGCAAAAGATGTTGCTCAGGTAGAGGCTTTGTTTAAAGATTTAGAGGAAAGTGTTTGTTCGCCTGATATTTTCACGTTTAATGGTGTGATGGATGCTTATGGGAAAAATGGTATGGTTGGTGAAATGGAAGGGGTACTTGCTCGTATGAAAAGTAAACAGATAAGACCTGATATTATCAGCTATAATTTGTTGATTGATTCGTATGGAAGGAAGCAAGAATTTGAAAAGATGGAACAAGTGTTTAAGAGCTTGTTACGGTCAAAAGAGAGACCAACGGTCGCTACTTTTAATTCAATGATAACTAATTATGGAAAAGCACGTCTTAGAGAGAAAGCGGAGTTGGTTTTTCAAAAGATAACAGATCTGGGTTACGCACCAAATTTCATCACGTATGAATGTATGATTGTGATGTATGGATGTTGTGACTGTGTTTCAAAGGCAAGGGGAATATATGACAAGATGATAGAGTCGGAAAAGCATGCAAAGGTTTCAACTTTAAACGCTATGCTCAATGCTTACTGCTTGAATGGTTTGTCGATTGAAGCAGATAAACTGTTTGAGACTGCTTGTAATAGTGGGATGTATCGTATAGATTCGTCAACGTATAAACTTCTTTATAAATCCTATACAAAATTGAACATGAAGGAGCTAATACAGAAATTGTTGAAGCATATGGATAGAGATGGTATTGTCCCCAACAAAAGGTTCTTTCTGGAAGCTTTAGGGGCGCTAGGATCATCACGAGTTGAACAAGATGCTATTACCAACAAAGTTAATTCAATTATGCCAGCCGACTTGACCAAGTTATAGGTGGAAGAGTTTGCTTAGTTTTTCAGTATGACACAATAGATCTAGTATCAATCAGATAGTTGTTGATTGCTGATTTGCTGGTCCAAAGCTGTGTTGTACTTTAGTTAATGTTGGTAGCATATATTGAATTGTATTATAGTTTAGACTTGGGTTGATGGTCCTTGTGGTTTAAAGTTAGGTTATTAAACTGTCTCCTGTAAGCAAGTCAAATGGGTAGCTTTTGGGAATTAAATTAAACTGAAATGGGTTTAACAAGTCAAGTGGGTCAAACAAGTCAAAGCCACCCAAATTGTAACTAGACTTTTATAAACTATTGAAATCCTTTTTTTTTCCAAACATTTTATTATTGTAAATCTTTGTAATAGTATAATTTTTTTAATCACTGTTAGACATTATTTATTTGTAAGTGCATAAAAGGAGAACATAAAAAGTCTTTATTTCTCGGCCTGATCTGAAACATTCTAAAATTACCCATTTTGATCCATTAAGTCCATTTTTGTCACCTCTAATTTTCAGATTATAATCATATTGCTACCAGGTTATATGAATGGGAAATAATGAACAATTAAAAATGAGACACTGTGCAACATGAAGCTGCACTTAAAAATTAAAATTAAAAACAACCAAGTAGCCTGATAACATGGAGCTGAAAACCTCTATCATAGGGAGACAGTGTGCAACATACATTTTTAACACAAAAACTTGATTATAGCAATTTCTTTCGAAATAACACTAGAAAAACACCTACATACAAATCTACACCTCATAATAGAAGGAGAAGTAAATTAGAGCATTCCTGTTAGCGAAATTCATTAGTTTGTAGGCAATTCTTCCTCGGTCTCTGCAAATTAAATCACCAAATGAAACAAAAGTTAGTAGATTATGTAGATGGTCTTACACTAAATGAATAGGATGCTTCAGAAACAAATCACTTATCATTTTGCAGACATATGAAGCAATACAACAGGGTTGACAGTGTACAGAATGAAAAGAACAATCTTTAGAGTATCTTACCATTTATTGCATCCATATTGTTTTCCTTATAAACACCAAGGGGTGAACCATGAACTGACAGTAGCATCTCACCCTGTTTTGGAAGTCGTAAAGTTTTAGGTGTCATACCAATAGACAACCTCTGGCTAGTCACCTGCAATTATAACAACTCCATTATCAAACTGCTAAAAATGGAAGACACGTGACCCAACATTCACTATGCAAATTTAATTTTTGAATTAACCAGAACAGCACGAGATACTGCTAGTTACAACTGGAGCTTGTAAATAAAAATGAAAACAACAGATGAATTATGTAGTTTCTGGGCACATTAACCATTGAAAACCAGATATGCTAGTTTCTCAATTTGCTGGTAAGCATACACACACACAAAAATGATCTAGAACAACATACCCCTGGAGTTTGCATATTATCATCAATGCCAAGTATATGAGTATCAGATGGCTCCTCTAAAACCTAAAGCATGTAATAACATTAGAACATCTATAATAAGCCATTTCAAAATACATAAGAATGAACCCATATCAAAATAGATAAGAACATACAAAATCCTTCATCTGAAGATTATCAGCACCAATAAAGCTTGTTGTCCCTGCCACAAACAGACAAATTAATAATAAATGAAAGCTGCGATTCAACTGTGAGCAAGTAAACCATTAAGCATTACAATTTACCAGCTTTATTTGAAAACTCAAAGCCACTGAGAGATTGCATTGCATTAGAATGATCAGGATAAGCCATAGACATACGTTGCAGAAATAAAGACATCATGTTTCCTCCATTAGCTGTATTCATGTCATCATCACTAACTTTCCATTTAACTTCAATTGGTCCATCCATGTCAGTTTTTGACACTGTCAGGTTTGGAAGATTTTCCTCGAAAAACGGAAGTAACGGAGTTTGTAGTTGTTCATTGCTTATATTGGATTTTAACAAGCGCATAGCAGTGAGCAATCTTTCAATCTCCATGTCACGAATTGTCCTTATTGCAGTACTCTGGCGCCCAACTGAACAAGAGCATGAAGAAACTAGTGAATACAGCAATAACCTAGTGTCTCTACAACAAGCTACTTGTCTGCCTTAAATTTAATGAGCAAAAACCACTCAGCGAGTTTAAATGTCGAAGCTTATCAGTACTTTACTCAAAAAAGTTGAAATATAACATCTTATATTGTAACCACCCAAGAACATACTTAATAATAAGAGGGTATGATACTATGATAGATTCATTCATAACTGCCGACAGTTAAGGGGGTGATTGATTCGGCTTATATGCGGGCTTATGAGCTTATTTGATTTCGGCTTATATAACATAAGCCCCAATTTTCCGGCTTATTTTGAGACTTGTGGGCTTATATAAGTTTATTACAATATGATAAACTTATATAAGCCCATAAGTCTCAAGATAAGCCAGAAAATTGGGGCTTACATTATATAAGCCGAAATCAAATAAGCTCGTAAGCCCACATATAAGCCGAACCAAACACCCCCTAAGTCTAGCCCATCCGGGATCAGTTTAACATATCAAAATTTCATCATCCAAGACCAAACCGCTATAAACATTACTAAACCAAGTCTTTCCTTTTAAGAAACCCAATCGTTTTCACAACAAAATACTAAACTAATACTAGAGATATAAAACAAAAACGTATACCTTCTTGCTCAACGAACGCATCTTCTTCCAAACGCCCATTCGTATCAGCATCACACTGAGTATCACTCTCATTCACATTAGACGCTTCCGGCTTTTTAGCAACCTTCCTCGCCTTCCGCTTAGGCATCAGAAATGCATAAAAGATGCTCACAACAGCACAGCTTACCCAAATTCAAAAAACCCAAGTGGCAACTCGATACGCTCGAAACCAAACTGCAGTAACATAAGGAAATTATTGAGACAATTTCATGAAACACTTGATATGCATTAAATTATTATATTATTAGCAAATGAGATTAGGTAAAAAGTTACCTTCGCAGAAAACGTAAATACAGCCGCCGTGAAGCAGACCGCATGACGGTAAAGTTTCCGGCGAGTGATTGGGGTCTTTAGAAGAATGGAAAGAATTGAAAGTGAACTTGAGCGCTAAAATTTTGGGGGGCGCGCTTTTTTCTGGGTTTTGTGTTTTGATTTTGATGGTATTTTAATTTGTCTTTTTTGTTGATTTAGTCTCATCAAACAAGTATGTGATGTGGTTTTAAATAGTTGACCCTGCTACTGATTAGAGTTTAGCCATCATCATATTGCCGACGTCATTACCCCATTTGCCAACAAGATTTTTGATTTTTTTTTTTTTTTTTTTTTTTTTTTTTTTTTTTTTTTTTTTTTTTTTTTTTAATTGTAATGGGGGGAATATTTCATCTCAAATATATTTTTTTTTGAGTATTGCTAAACATGTTACAGATATCTTTCTACGGAGTATAATCTTCCTTACCACCCAATAATAATTATAATTTTTTTTTTTTTCACTCATTCTTTTTCTGCATCGTAACATAAGTTCTGACATTTGTCAGAATCCTATGAGTAGCAGGATTATTAGGCACATCATAATATTTTTTTCACTTCATAATAATATTACCTACTATTATTTTCACTCATTCTCCTTTTTGGCATCGAACCATCAGTTCTGACATTTATCAGAATCTGTGACATAGCAGGATTATTAGAGGACCTAGGTGCAACAACCGAAGAAGCATTCGTCATTCGATGACGTGGGCCCCCTTGCCACCCTATTCATGCTCTTCACCCCCCCCCCCCTCTTCACAGCTCTTCATTTGAATCCTTCTTGGTTGCACGGCGAAGCAAGAGTCTGACATGTTTTGTACTTTTTTTTTTTTTTTTTTTTGAGTGTAAAATAAAATATAGTGTAAGTGGTGGGGCCCAAATGAGTAAGTTGAGGTTAGTTGTTGGTGAGGAGAGGGTTAGTTGTGAAGATGTGTTGGGGTGATGTGGCACAAGTGGGACTCAAATGAAGAGCTTTATCTCTGCACTACACCTAGAGCTCTTAGGCACATCAAATAGGATTTACTTTTAAGAGCATTTGGTATGGTGGCTGGTGACCTTGGTGTCATGCCATGTCACCAGCCCCTTTATAGCGCCACAACCACACTAGAGTTCGTGTTGTCGGTTCTTGCGTCGTACCCAATTACCCACCAGATCACGTGGTGATTTTTTATTTTATTTTTTAAATCTTATTGGGTTATGTGTAGAACCATGGCACCACTTTTGTTGGAAGGGGTGGTGTTTTGTGCTGAGTGATAAATTATGTTGTTATAAGAAAAAGTGCTGAGGTGACAACACTTTTTTCATGGCACCATACAATACCTTATGCTCTAACGGTTTTGCAATTTTGCAAGAGCAAATTATTTTAATATAATTTAAATTTAATATATATTTATTTTTATATAGAGAAGTGATTGGAAGGCCTAAAGATGTGCGTAAATTCATGCAAAAAATTGCGTAGCATCATCCTGTTGGTTGTAGCCAAGAGACTCACTTTTTTCACAAACTATAATTTGCCGATTGAATCAAGTGAATTTTATAAAAGATATAAACATAGGCCTGAATTTGGGNTTTTTTTAAAGTAAATAATTTTATATTTTGTTTGATCAATACAATCAAGTCCAAAGCTTTTAATAGCTAATTAAGTGTAAAATTCTCAATTTTTACAATTTTTAGTGAATTTATCAATTAAACAAAGAGTAAATTGCAAAAATCATCTTTGTGGTTTAGCCAAATTGCATGCTTCGTCCGTATGGTTCAGAAAGTGCAAGCGACATCCTTGTGGAAAAACCTTGGGTCCGATTTCATTATTCTCTGAACTAAAATTACTAAAACGCTCTCAACATCTACCTTCTTAGATAGGCAGAACAAATGGTTATTTTAGTAATTTCAGTTTAAAGAATGATGAAATCGGCTCTAATGTTTCCCCACAAGGATACCACTTGCACTTTTTGAACCGTACAGACGAAACATGCTATTTCGCCAAACCAAAAGGACGATTTTTGCAATTTACTCTTTGTTTAATTGATAAATTCACTAAAAATTGTAAAAAGTGAGAACACCTAAAGCCATGAATGTGAAACTAAGATTAGCTATTAAAAGCTTTGGACTTGATTGTAAATTATATTGAGCAAGTAAAATATAAAATTATTTTACTGTAAAAAAAAACAAAAAAATCTCAAATTCATGCCTATGTTTGTATCTTTTATAAAAGTCATTTGATTCAATTGGCAAATATGATTTCAATGTTGACTTATATTGGTCAATCAAGAGGCTCTACATTTTAATCGACTTTGTTATTGGTTCAATTTAGTTTTCTAAAATATATCTTTTGTGATTAAGTGTCGAAATAAGTGTTTTCTTTTATTGTGTTAAAGATCTTTACGGTACTTATAAAATTTGAAAAGAAACTATGATATTTGAGTATTTGACAGATTAAGATCTCAAAAGGTTTCACTATACTAGGTTATGTTCATGAATGTGTATAGTTTCTCTTTTTACAATTTAGTGTACGTTTGGTATGGGCATATGAGAATGAGGTTATGGGTTTCATAGTGATTAAAGGTGTTTGTTTAGTGGTCTAGGAATGAAATGAGTATATCATAGTCATAGATTCATTACTCACCAATTTGGTGTCTATGAAATCCATTCAACGGGCCCCTCTTTTTTTCACCACAAAATTCAAATATCTATACATTTTTATACCATATTTTATCATCCAAACATAAACAATCGTAATAATACACTTTTCCATATCCATTATCATTCTACCTCATACCAAATTTGATACTCATTGTGATTCCTAGCAACAAACCAAACGGCTTAGTGTAAACATAAGAGATCACGTTAAATTTATTGCGAGTGGTCTTTTACAACTTTATTTTAAATTGAACCAATAACTCACAATAACGAGAATTCATGTTTTTTCTCTTTTCATAACACAATTAACATGGCTTATCGTGTCTAAATTCCACGTAGAATGATCTTTGTTCAAAGAATCTTGTCAGATAACATATTATGTTTGTTTTAACATAGTTGTCAACAATTATTTAATGTTATACACTTCAATATAAAAAATATTAAAAAAAAAAAAAAAATGATGTTTCTTGATCTAACCTTTTTAATATATTCAAAGGTTGAATATGTCTTCCTTTTCTTTAAAACCATTTTTTATTTAACAAGTTTATCTTTTACTTGTCGTGGCACAAAAAACTCTTAAAAGTATACATTTTCATATGAGTAGGCAAAGAAAGAAATAATATAATCTTAAAGTATATAAAGGTATTGATGACATGTGATTTCCTCGACATTAACATGTGATGAGATATACTTGTAGACATCACAAAAAAGCTAAATAGTCTCTATTTCTAGACATAAAAAAAGCTAAATTAGTACTAGAAATATATAACAAAAACATAACATGTGATGAGATATATCTGTTACAATCATCATATCTTTTTCTTTTCTTTTTTTGTCAACTATCATCTCATTTTACTCTTCAATTTTATGGCAAAAACAATAACAACAATATCCAATCACGTCAGAAATGGATTATAAAAAAGGTAGGACATATTTTATTTCGAGCTAGAGAGACAGATTTCAAAAAGACCCCGACTAACATATTACTATAAAAAAATAAACATACGTGGATCCGACTATTCCAAAGAAAACTAAAAAAAACAAATCCAAAATATGAAAGCAACAGAATCAATATTATTAGAGAGAGAGGCCAATGGGGTGGTGGCTAGTGGGAGCACATGAATTAAGTGATCATTGCAAACGTTACTATCAAATTTGTAGCATTAATCCAACTTACCATAAGAAAATAGAATCTATATCCATTTTCCAGATACTTCGTGCCAACTCGACTGTCTGCTATTGACTAGTATTATTGTGTACGTGAATCGACACTATTTCGTCCTGTTACAACTATCACACGATCCACTTATATTCAAAGTTTCATACCAACTTCTTAACAATACTTTTCAGATTTGATCATTCGGTTTAGTTGATGGAAGTTTGTGTTTCGTTTGAATCACTTGTTTCTATCTCGTTTTCGTCATCGATCAACTTTGATGTCCATTTTAGGTATTTAGTTTGTTTCTCCTGTGATGATCTATGTTATTATGTGTTACTTTTTTTTAACTAAAGTTGAAAAGTGTTTAATCACATGCAGGTTGACTTTAAATCTGTAGATGATAACATAAGTAGCTTAAGCAAGTTGTGATCTATAATGGATGGATAGATAATTTATGACACAAATATATCTCCTTAAATATATGGTCTTATCCTATAAATATATTGTAATAATTGTCCTTATATTAAACTACTTTCATATTATTTATGTATAACTAGATCTGTTTCAAATATCTTATGTTTTATGAGCTAGAGTTTTTTTAAGGTTAATTGTCTATGTTTATGCTTATAGATTATTAAGAGCTTGAAGATGTCAGCTTACGGTCATCAGATGGAGCGCGAGTATTCTGCTCGAAGTCTCTCTAGTGCTGAAGGAACAGGTATATATGCCTAGCTAGATGTTTCGTATTTGTGGTTACTTAAAGTAACTTGTTGTGAAAAAGGCTTTGATTGCATCACTGAATTTTGTAATTGTTGTTTTCGTGTAGAAATGGGAAGTCAGTTTAGAATGGAATCAGTGATCTATATGTCATCGTGTGCTGCGACTGTCTTCATTGGTGCACTTGTAGTAGTTGGGATTTTGTTGATGACATTGCTGATGTCATTGACTGTAATGTTACAATCATGTCAAAGTAGGGAAGCTGGAGTTGTTGAATCGGTTAAGTCAGATCATCATAAATACGATTATTGTAAAATGGCTGCAATGAATGCAGAGCTTAATAGTTTCGAAGCAAATTCTTTGCCTGAGTTTTGTAAAGATGTTGCTGTTAAGTAGGGAAAGAGATTAATTTTGTTATTCAGGAAGCCTGAAAAAGCAAACGAAATGGCGACGCTGAGGACCTTATCTTCAGCTGGATGTCTTGGTTGGTCCAAATTATATTTTTGGGTATTTATGTTGATACCTACCTTTATTCTTATAAGTAGTATTTCACTAACAACTATTTGCATACTGTAAGTAGGATTAGTAGGCGCAATTTAAGCTTATAAGTTGCTGTAAAGTTTCATTCTATAACACCACTTAAAAGTCCTTTTTCACTTTTTATCTATTAGTGTTGAGACTAGTTGTTAAGACTAACATATTGATTTAATATTGTTTATTATTTGGTGCAGGTCACGAAGGGATGAAATGGATACTCAGTGAATACTTTTCTACACAAAAAAGCGATTCAAGCGAGGGTTATCACATCCGAGCTGTGATTGGAGCCATATGGATGCACTAGTAGGCACATTTATCAGAAACAACTTCAAAATTCGAACCCCCTTCCTGTTTGCTCCAACTCGGAGCATTATATAAGAATGGTACACATTGTATATTAGTGAGCATATTTTTTGGTGCAGCAGATTGGGCATCCAGATTAAATTATTTTCTGAACATTTTTTATTCTGTTTTGTGAATATTTATATATCTATTTATTCAGACAAATGTACAGGCAATGTTATTTGGATTGATTTAAATGAAATTAGACAAGTTGCTATTGTTTCTAATTTAATAAGGTTTGATGTCGCAAGGTTTCTGAAGGTGCTCGTTATATGGGGGGTGTCGTATGGTGTGCTACTTGCACATATTATGGACTTCTTAAATCTTAGGGCTCAAAATTCTATTATAATTCTTTATATATTATAGTGTGGGCTTTTTCTAGTTTTATTCATAACTCAGTTAGTTTGTTTTCATACGATTTCAATACAAGATGTAGGAGTTATATTCTAATGATTGTAAAATATATATATAATACTGATATAATATTTATATATTATATTATTAATATATTTTTTATGTATATATTATATTTTATTTATATATTTTTTTTTATTGAGATTTTTGTATATTTTTTTATTATTTATTTTATAGTTATATATTTGTATTCTTTTGTTAATATAT
>LBNU01016743.1:0-19254 GCA_014162995.1 Artemisia annua | reverse complement strand
ATATATATATATATATATATATATATATATATATATAAGTATTTAGAGCATCCGAAACGGCAGCAAAACTGCTTGTGATGGACATCATGTAGTCGTGGTCGATCTTAGTCACCACTGCACCTCTCTAGCAGTTAGGGCTCGACATTCTTATCTTGCCTTTTTTCATCTGTTTTTAGTTATGCTAAAATGGTCTATATGTCACTAAAAAGGTATAGTGGAGAAAGTAGTTAATTTTAATGATAGTGGAGTAGTTGATAAGACATTTGATGCGACGCTAACAACATTAGCTCGCAGGCTGTGTCATAAGAATCGCTGCGGAAGATGTTACTAGATATTTATAAAGTTGAAGAAAAAAAATGTCACTTGTTGAATAGTTTTTTTTTCTTCTTAAAGGTCACATTTCTTAAGGGTCCACTGTAATAAATCTACGATCTTAATATAGCATGTCCTGTTTTTTAGCTAGGTAAAATAAGTGCTCGTATCAAATAAAGATTCTGCTAAAACCCAGGCTACGGCCACACTTGCATATAAATCTTTATGCTGAATTGAGCCCTAATCAAAAAGTAAAACCCCAAAATTTAGGTTTACATAGTTTAGCAATCAATTCATGATCCTTTGAAGCTAGTCCTCTAAAGGTTCGATCCTGATCTCCTTTTAAGTATCTCAAATACTGATTATGTTTAGTATTTATATTGATTGAGTTGTGATTTTAGGATTGATGTACTTAATTATTATTTTGAATATTTGTGTGCATAAAATGTGTTTATCGTCTAGATGTTGCCATTAAGACATATATACATCAGGGGGTGTTTCTTTTTCCTTCTAGACTAAGAGGCTTATAAATATATGTGGGGTCCATGTCTATTAGAGGCACTTAATGGGGAGAGATCAATATTTCTTGCCTTGTGAATATAGAGGAAGCAAGAGAAAATAAGTGGGTCCTACTAAAAAAGAAATACTATTAAATGTCATGTGGACCCAATCCCTTAGTTAAGAGAAAAAAGAAACACACATGGCTATAAAAATTGTAACTTTTTTATGTGTCTAAAATCAGCATTCAGTCTTATTTTTGCTAGATGTGAGTTATGTGTATTCTGCCGAAGCCAAAGCTAATAATCCACTGTTATGAAAAGCTTTTAGTGTTATTTGAGCAATTTAGCTGCTATTAGTGGGACTCAAAAAGTGAAAACAAAGTTACAATTACTATTTTTTATAGGAATCCACAGCTCACTTTTTGTAATTCTCAAACGTGCCATGTAACAATATTATTTCAACCCAACGCTGGATATTCAGGCCTCCAAAGAAATCTGAGAGAAGTTTAATACCGCGTAACTTCTTAATTGGCATTATAAAATGTAACAAACTAACAAGTGACAACCATGCTTATACCAAAGGACATTATTTTGAACTTATGCTCATTCAAGATTAAACATGGATACTCTTTTGAAGAGTTGACATAATTATAATGAAGAATTCTCCTCAAAAAGACCTCTGCTATAGGATGTGGGGGTTTTGACTCCTCTAAATCCCATGACATTAATTTGGCTTGCATGTTGATATTCTAACCATCCTTTTACCTTTCGGCTTTTGCATATATGGACGTTTGTAGGAGTGTATTAATACGCATTAATCGGTAAAAGGCAAATTTTTTGCCTACGGAACTTGTTAGCCCAGAATTTTTTATGGGGTTCAATTATCACATTGAGTAATTACACATTATACAATCTTAATTCAAATATAAAAGTAACTATGAATATGAGATAACAGAGGTTGATCATAGAGTAAGGGTTGAATTAAGTGCCATTGTAGAGACCCTACCTCTCAAAAGTTGGTCAATTTGGACTTTGGATAAGATCATATTGACCTTCTGGTGCTGGTTTTTTACTCGTATAAATTTTCATTCGTGAAGCCATGTCTGTATCATGATTTTTCATATACACAGATATGCATCCATGTCTCCCTGTGCACAATTCTATATATATTTTTTCTCTCCTATTTTCTTGATCCCGTGGCTGCTTAAAAAGGATTGTGTTATTTTGAAACAGAA
Source organism: Artemisia annua (assembly GCA_014162995.1). Classification (NCBI taxonomy): domain Eukaryota; kingdom Viridiplantae; phylum Streptophyta; class Magnoliopsida; order Asterales; family Asteraceae; genus Artemisia; species Artemisia annua. Next base: position 17,207 of record LBNU01016743.1, on the reverse strand, counting down.
TACCATGAAGTCGGCAAAGAAAAGGTGCAAAAAACATTGTAAAGTCAAACATGGGTCAATGAAGGACGTTCAAGTAGACCCTTTTAACCTTCTTCCTGATGACATTCTTTTACTCATTCTTATGAAGGTTCCTGGTGATGTACTTCGTTATAGTGCTAGATTTGTGTACAAACGGTGGTTTAATTTAATTACTTACACAATCTTGTTAGACCATGTCTCTTTTATCCTTGAGACACAAACTGGAAGTCAGAAAGTACGTCTCGTGGATATATCGGAAGAGGGAGAAGGGCTTACAATGAATGAAAGATACCTTGAATTACCATACAATGGTCGTATAAAGTCTTGGTGTAATGAGGTCTTACTGATAACAGACCTCGATAAACAAGGGTCTCTGTTCTTTTATAATATAATCACCAAAGAAGGATCACTGCTTTCACAATGTTCTATATCATGTGGTGGACACTATAGTTGCAGATGTGGAATTGGTCTTTCGTATGATAAATTCAAAGGAGTGTATAAGGTGGTTCATGTGTTTAATGGCCCACCTGTCCAATGCGAGCTCATAATCTTGGGAAGTAGTAATATTTCAACTTGTAATTCCTCAAAATGGAAAGAATATAGCGGGCCAATTTATACGGGTCAAAGGGGGCATCATTGGGATGACCCCGTATCAGTTCAAGGAAGATACCTGCATTGGGATGTTCATTGTTCAGAATACTTACTGTCTATGGATACAGTAAAAGAGACATTTTGCCAAACATCCCTACCTGTATCTGAGGGTTTTTCTCATCTTGTTGAAATGGGTGGTTTCCTCACTCTCCTTCATAAAGTTCCTTCGTACGAAATCAACATATGGGTGTTAAAAGATTTTCAAAGAACAAAGTGGGAGAAGTTGCAGTCAATAAGCACAGAGAGTGTTGTCTACTCAAGCATTAATCCTCGTAGGATTCCTCCCATTCCAGTTACTAGTGTAAAAAGCCAGAGGTATCTGATATTTAGGCTACCCGGGTGTGATAGTACTACTTTTTATAGTTATGATCTAAAAGATAATTTCATGACAAGGCTAGATATTGACATTGAATACGGCGAACGGGTCATTGTTCATTCAACATCAGCAAGTTTTTTTCTAAGTCAGGTAAACATCCAGGACATACCAAAACCTATGCAAGCAAGAAACCGAAGAGCATAGAAGAGGAAAGTTTTATTTATTTAAAGTATACGATAAGGAAGTACTCTTAGATACAGTATGTGATTAGAAATGTTATGGACAAGAAAATATCTCTGTTGCTAGTACACAGAACACCTTTTAGGGGTTTACAAGTTGTCTGTGTGTGTGTTTTAATTTGCTAAACCAGTCAACTTTTTAGATTTGCAAGTTATTTGGGGTTCGAATATTAACCCAGTTTATGCGTTTTAGTTTTAAGGATATTTCAAGTTGATTTTGGAATTTGACGTATTGGATACGTTTTATTTTGCGTCTGGGATGTTTATATATAGTTCTAAAGGTGAATCCTCGTTCTACTTTCTTGATCTTTCTCTTTGGCTTTGGATGCTGTTTCTGTATTTTTCTCATGTAACGAAATTCTAATAGCACTGTGAAATCAAACATGAGAAGTTTAAATATGAAAAGAAACATATTCACCAAGGCCCTTGATGAGAGCATCTCAATCAGTTTAGTCATTGCAAATACTTTCCTTTAACTATGTCTTAAATCAATCTACTGCCCAGAATGGTTCTTCAAATAGAGCTTTTCATGTACTTTCTCTAAGTTTTTTAACACCCGCTAGCATGTTTCTCAATACACGACACTAAACAAAAATCATTAATTTTGATATGATTTTGGTGATAAAATGAATACACGACCAAATCATTAATCAGTTTCGTAGCTCAAATTCCAAAGGCCATGTGCAAAAACCACGAAGGCCGTGAGTAAAGGTCAAAGATATTTCATATCGTAAACTAGTGTTTTAACAATCTAACTTCAATTTTAACAAATATACAGAACATAAAATCATAACCTTTTGCAAAAATTGCAAAAAATATCCTTAAGTTTGGCCCGTTTTCATGTTTCGTCTCACACATTTTGAAACTACAAGGATCGTCCCTAAAGTTAACCTTTGGGGCATATATCGTCCTTTTGGGACATATATCGTCCCAAATATTTCGAAATGTTAGGGACGAAACTTGCAAACGGCCAAACTTTAGGGACGATTCTTGCAGTTTCGAAATGTGTGAGACGAAACATGCAAATTGGCCAAATTTTAGGGACGATTTTTGCAATTTACTCTAACCTTTTTTTTTTTTTTTTTTTTTTTTTTTTTTTTTTTTTTTTTATAAAAAATTNACCCTTTTATCCACGTGCCCGTATAAGCGCGATTTCAGTCGGGACGAATCTTCTTTCGCATGGCGATTTCACCACGTTGGATATGATTGTTCCGGCTATACGTAACGTAAGAAACGCTTTGAACGATATTGGTATCGATAAAATAACGGTTTCTACCACTTTTTCGTTTTTGAACATCATGACTACGTCGTTTCCGCCTTCGTCTGCTGAGTTTCAAGAACCGGTTAATCGGTTAGTTATAAAGCCGTTGTTGGAGTTCTTAACTGAGACGAATTCGTCGTTTTTCGTGAGTTTGTTTCCGTACTATGTGTACAAGCTACGTCCTGAAATACCTATAGGGTTTGCTTTGTTTCAAGAACACGCGTTTAATTTTCGTGATGATACGGTTACTGGTGTTCGGTATCGTAATTTGTTTGATCAGATGGTGGACGCTGTGATCGCGGCTATGGCGGTTGCAGGACACGAGAATATCCCTATAATTGTGACGGAAACGGGCTGGCCGTGTTATGATCCGTTAAATGAGGGTGAGGCGCGAGTTGTGTATTCTGGAATGTATTTGAGAGGCTTGGTGAGTCATTTGAATTCGGGAAGAGGGACGCCGTTGAGGAAAGAAGGGCCGAGTGAGGTTTATGTTTACGAGATGTTTGATACGAATGATACGGTTAGTAAAGGGTTGAGTGGTGACGGGATTGGTGTGAATTGGGGATTTTGTTATGCGAATATGAGTACTAAGTTTGAGATTAATTTTAGCAATGGGAGTAGCGTTGTTACTACGAATTGGGTGGTTAAGATGTTTTTCGTGTTGTTTGTAGGGATTAACTGCTTTAGTTTTGGTTTAGTTTTGTCGAGATTACTGATCATATGATAGATGATTAGGGAGAATATCAGGGACTGATATTTGATTTCAATGGTGATTATCGGTTTTGGTTAGGTGTATAAATTGGTGTATATAGTTCTGGTATGATATTAATCCTGTTTTGTTATAAGTAAATGAATTCCGCTTGTGTATTGATGCAGATTTGTTGGTGAAATTCTCTCGGTTATCATGAGAGTTTTTTACATCTTCTTACTCGTATCAGTGTAGCTTAAGAGTGTACAAAACTGTTTCAACTGTTATAACGAGCTAAACTAACCATTAGCAGTCTAGGCTTGACGGACTGCGTATCTTGGTCTGTGAAAAAAAGTTTGGATTTAGAGTTTCGGTCTCGTCTGGTGCAAAATTTGCTCTTGTATCTTATGTTAGTGAAACGACATTGTTTAGGTAAGTAATTATAATCAGTTCGAGAACTTTTGTACTTATAGATTTTTAATCTGGTGCGGTTTTGGGCTATTGCACACTGCTAAAAGTTATACAGCTCAAAAAGTTAAATTTCGTTACAGTTTAATTTTTCTTTTCTTTCACTGCAAATGGTTATTGAAATGAATGTAAATTATTATACATACATATCTTTTAGTTAGTACCAAGGGAAAGAGGGTACTTTCTAGTTTAGAATGTGTGCGTCTAATTTTAGACATCACTCACTGGTATCGAATTAGGATTTTTGGATATCTATTAGCTGTAGAAACTAGTATGTTTTCGAAGAATCTGTTACCGCCTTGTAAGAAAACTTTCTACAAAAGCACTTTCTTTAGGATCCCACTGTATTAGCTATATAGAAACAAGTATGTTTTTTGTGTAGTTTTCAAGCTGCAATGTAATATGTCGATTCGAAACTTCAGGTAATAAGAACTTCAGCAAAAGAAATCTTCATCCGTCATTGGTTTTACAGTGGCAAATTAAAATATGGGAAGATTTTAACCACTTTTGTCTTCTACTTGATACATGGTTTAATATCTTTTGAGTACAAGGCCAAGGCCCATATATATGTGTTTGGGTTCCAACAAGAGATAAGAGTTGTAAAATGAGTTATAGAAGCATGACTTGCATACTTTGGTTCTCGATTAACAATTTGCATTGATTGTCCTTGTTACTTTTTTTTTTTTTTTTTTTTTTTTTTTTTAATAAAATTAATATGTTGTATTATTTTTAATTATTAGTGAAATGAATTTATTTTAATTAATGAAATGAAAAAAAAATAATGGTGTAAGTGGTGGGGCCCAAATGAAGAAGGTTGAGGTTTGTTGTGAGTGAGTAGGGGGTTAGTTGTGAAGAGGTGTTGGGTGATATGGCATATGTGGGACCTAAATGAAGAGCCCTTGGCTCTTCACCACACCTAGTGCTCTTACTACTATATAATCTTACCATCTTTTTTTAGCAAGTGTAGTATCTGGCAAGAACAATAGCATCATGAACCAAGTGGCCAGTGTCATTTTTAATTTGTATTCAGGGCAATCCATATCTAAAATGATTTATGATTCATGACAAATGATGAAGTAGAAGTAGCAAACACTACTAACGCACTTGCATATTATTCTCGTGAATCATGATCCGTTTTCGAAAACTTAACCTCTTGGTGGTTGTGTTATATTACACTAAAGGGCTCGTCAGTTTGCTCCTGAACCAAAGATTAAAATGAGTTCAGGTGAGGATCATTTGTGAGAAAATTATCCTCTTTTGTGATATTAACTTTGTATGATTTGCTTTTTGAAATTTTTTGTTATAGTTTTAGATTGAGTATAGGACAATAGAAATTTACGAGGAAAAAAAAAATAAGTAAATGTCACATAGCAATAATGTGCAATCAATCTTAGTTGGGCACTCCCATAATTGTGTCCTGGAAAAAGCACGTTCTATTCTACGCTTTTCCAATCAATGCCCCACTCTTAATCCATCATTGAGATTAACTCCAATTTATATCATAAAAGAAATGCGATAGTGAAGTACGAATATGTTTATGTTATTATTGTTTAAGGTTAAGTTTCGGTCACTATATCATGCAACTCATAAAAATAGAGTATGTAATCGAATCATGAAGTAACAAATTAAGGAGAAAAGTAAAAAGGATAATTACCTGAAAATACATGTAACTTGTCATATTTTTTAGTGTTATGTAGAGAAACTTTTTTTATTATTATAACACTAAAGTTTTAAATTCAGAACTTTGTATATGATTGTGATCATTTTACCCCTAATTTTCTTTACCACCATATTAACACCGAAAGGTAAAATAGTAATTGTACATGAGCAATAAGTATATACAAAGCTTTGATTTCAAAACTTTAATACACACAAAAATCTGAATTCAAAAAATTTTGTGTTATAATAAAAAAGAAAGATATCTATCTATAACTCTGAGTAAGTGTAAAGTTTGATATATTTTCAAATCTTTTTTATATAATAAAAGAAAACCCTTGGTGGGTACTTTCGTATTTCAGAAAAAAGAATATTTCCTTATTAGGTAATATTTTAATTATTATTTTTTAATTTAAAATTTTAAAAATTTGTTGATATAAGTACAAAAAAGTATAGATAAGATACAACTAACAACATGACTAAAATTTTTAAATAATTATCTTTAATAATAAAGAATTATAATTAAAAATCATAAATCAAACAAAACAAAAGATTAAATTATTTGTTTTTTAAGAAATAAAAATATATCATTCAAACAAAAAAAAAATTTAAAAACCCGCGCGTGCGCGGGCATTATAACTAGTAATTATCCTACAATAAAAGTAAACAAGATGGAAGAGTCAAATGGAATATCAAAGTTGTGGCTGTAAAAAGGAATATGACGTGCCGAGCATATTATCATCACTATCCTACTTATTTGTTTATTCTTTTTGGCTTTGTGCAATATGGATTATTAGTAGTTGTCTATTAGTATATACCTTTATCTAAATTCTAAACTCCCTTATAACGTTCACAAATCGTTTCTTGTTTAATAAAGTAAGCTTTTTATTTGTTTTACAAAGTAATTTTTCAGTTGTGCTTTATAAAATGATTAAACATGAACTACATAAAAATGCGCCTATATATGTAAAGTAGTAGTAACAAAGTTGTTACCCACCTTCAAAAAATTCATTGGCCCACTGGAGAGATTTGGTGGATAAAAGATCAAGGGTTCAAGTCTTGGCTCGTGCTCACTCCAGTTGGTGCACCACTGGGCTAGGAGAATTACCGAAGTAATTCCTTGTAGTGTGGACAATGACTGGTGCCAAAAGGCACTCGAGATCAGGGTGTTCTCGTCAATTCACACCTTTGGTGGATAAGTAAAAGTAGTGATCAGCTTGGCAAACTTACATGCTTAATTTTATGACTAATAAGGATAAGTAGACGTGAATCAAAATTAATGGCTAAGATAATGGGAAGGAAAATACACTAAACTCATGTCATACATCGAATGATGTAGCCATGTTATTAGACTTATGAGTTAGTATATGGTGCATTGATGGTACATCTTGATGATAATGTTTATGGTGTTAACGGGCTCGTAGTCTTACGAATCCACATGCACTGTCTAAATGACACATGACATCTTTCCTACTCTTATATCAAATTAATTGAAGGTTGATAATGTATTGTGACCACAATCCAAAATTAGCATAAATATATGTTGATAATGTCTCGAGTCATTATTTTAATAATTTGAGCTGTTAGAAATGTACTTTAAACCCCGTCAACCTGGCCATGTTTGTTCTTATAACTCATGAATAAGCAAATCCCATTAATTTTGGTTTTATTTGGGACAAGTCATCTATATTATTGTTTTTCATTCTTAAGACAAGTACTATAATCAATCAAATACAAATATAATATTGAAAAAGTATCCGATAAATATACCATTTATTTGGATTAGACAACTTGGAATAATGGTTGCATTTATGGTTTAATTCTACTCAGATTTTCTGATCAAGAAGTCACTTTCTTGAAAATAAGATATACAATAAAAAGATATTTTGTATTTCTTGTGGAAAAATAAAATAAAGTTATAAAAAGTCGAGTTTTTGGTCAGCATACGTTATAAAATGGGACAAACGGGAGCCAATGCGTTCCCAGCGAAAAAAATAATGAAAGAGTTATAAAACTAGTCCCTGATTTATTGATCAAAATGACATTTTGTATCTATAAGTATACTTAAATGCACAAGTTATAACTATTTTAAAAGTTGATTCGTTTTACTTGTAAAGACTAAAGGACAATAAACTCTTCAAGATTCAAAGATTAGGCGGTTCTCTTGTAAGCAAGTACATTGCACAAATTAGTTTTACTTTCAAAATTGAACATGCTTCTTTTCGGATTGAGATCCTTTCATGTCTATGAACATGAAAGGTTATGTTGAAATTTATGTGAGCAAAGAAAAAAATAAATCATATATTGTTGGTCCTTTTTTTGTTAAAACATAAGCTTTCATTCCCAACAAAACTAAAATGACTTCTCATGTTCAAATAAAACATGAGAGAACACAATCCTTTTCTCAATCACATTATCAAACAAAGTTACATATTTGTTCTTACTTATGCAATGATGTCATTTCAAATTCACTTCAATTTCTCTTCTCTAAATAGCTCTTGTAAATATACGCATCAAGTTGTTTCTTTGATTAACATATATGGTTTTGTACTCAAAATTTGTTGTGCTTGACTGATATTTACATTAGTATTTACGATCTTTGGTTCACTTTTTGATCTAATGTTAACTATGGTTAACAATTCAGGTTGTGTTTGAGTTAATCAGTATGCATGTCAAAATAGCCCATATCAAACACAACCTAGTTGAGCAAGTGGTTTGATTGTCAACAATAACCGTTTATACGTAACCCCACACACAACCTATTAACATGCTCATCATAGTCATATACGAGGGTGTGCAAAAGGGTATAATTGCATCATGCCTCAAAGCTTTAGGGCCTCAAATTTTATACCATGTTATAGATTTGAGGCATCAAAATTAACTTCTCACAGTGCTATATGATTTTATTTTCTAATTATTATTTTTTTAAATGTAGCTAGACATCATCATGTTTACTTATCACATAAAGTTTTGCGTTGGGTCTTCAATAACTCATCTGCTACCCTGATCTAAACATTTGGCGGCTAAACGTGATAAACACGTCAAACGACATGGTCAACTCATCAACGTACTCCGACCCGTTTAACACAACCCAAATCCAAACACGACCTACTTAATAAAACAGTTAAGTAAGTCGTGTACCAGAATGTATCAAAAGGAATGTAAATCACCAAATATGCACGTTGCAAGATTCTCAAGGGACTAGTTTTATAGATGAATGAAGAATCTTTCACCCATCCCATTATTATCATCTTGTTTCGCTCCTTCCACTAAGCTGCAAAAAGCACATCTTTTTTACCCACAATATATAAATAAAAATATCTCTCATTTCCCTCATAAAAAAAAACCCATTTCTTTGCGCTGCATATCAAACATTCCCCACAATTTGATCAGAAAACAATCTTTGACTTTAATCAACTCAAATTTCATCCAAACTCTCTCATTTCATCAAGGTACTTTGATCTAATCTTTATCAACATTGTATGCTCATATGTTTCTTGATATTGATGTTTTCAAGAAACCCAACTCATTTTTTATATAAAAATTGGATCTTTTTAGCTATTCACCAAAACCCAACTNAAAAAAAAAAAAAAAAAAAAAAAAAAAAAAAAAAAAAAAAAAAAAGTCATCTTCTTGAATTTGATTTTTATAAAAAACCCAACTCACATATGAAATAAAATGCAATTTTGATAAATGGGTTAAGATCTTTTTAGCTTTTTAACAAAACCCAACTCATTTTTTTATAAAATTTATGTTCATATTTTCTTGAATTTGATTTATATAAAAAACCCAACTCACATATGACATAAAAATGCAATTTTGATAAATGGGTCAAGATCCTTTTAGCTATTTAACAAAACCCAATTCATTTTTTATAAAATTTGTGCTTATAAGTTTCTTGACTTTGATTATTGTAAAAAGGTAAAAAACCCAACTCATATTTTAGATAAAAAGCATTTTTGATAAATGGGTTAGGATCTTTTTAGCATTTTATGTTCATTTTGTGTCAGATCTTGTGTATAAAGTTGGATACTTTTATAGGGGTTTTGACATTTGATGTTGTTGTTGAAAATAGGGTAAGATCAGATCTGAAGGGTAAAAAGGGTAAAAATGAATTTTACTGGAACACAGCAGAAATGCAAGGCTTGTGGGAAGACAGTTTACCCTGTTGAGCTTTTGTCTGCTGATGGTATTGATTATCATAAGTCTTGCTTCAAGTGTAGCCATTGCAAAGGTACCCTTAAGGTATGATCATTTTCTTATTTATGATTTATGATGATAATTCGTCCGTTTTTATAAATATACGATAATTAGTTGGATGATTAAGATAAATGGTGCTGGTATTTGTATATGATAAGGTGGATCTAGCATGTTTGTTAATTGTTTTATCGTTCTAGTATATATATTTGATATGTTGGCATCATAAAATGGACACAATTATATAAACATTTTCATAATTATTAAGAATGATTGAGTGGTAATTGTAGTTGACTTGTAAATGGGAAGATGTCATAAGGCATAGTTTGTGAGAATATATGATTTAATACAAAATGTAAGAGTGCCAATGCATAATGAGCCATAGTGCTTGGCATTTTATTCTTATTGTTGCCTTTTCATGTCCAGTGAATGTCTTTGTTTGTGTTTATTGTAAGAATATTAGATGCTCGCAATGAATGATAGAGGACACTAGTTTGGAAAGTCAACCACGCTAATTTACAAGGGTGCTAATCAAATAAATTTGTTAATATTTTTCAACATTATAAATTCTTAAACCATTCCATTTATTTCTTTAGTGGAACATTTCATGGTACCCATTCATACAAATAATGATAGTTTTTTTATTATTGATCTAATTTCTAAATTGCCTGTCATTTGTTTAATGAAAAACTATAGTGCCTGTCAAAAGTTAGTTTTGATGTGTTTGGGATGTGGCATATCGATATTAACCTTAAATCCATTCTCCAAAAGGGATATTTCAGTCTTTGGTTTGGTAAAACTACGCAAGCATAGTACCTCCTGAATGTATGAATGCTTAATAGTTATAATAACCTTGCAGCTGAGCAATTACTCTTCAATGGAAGGTGTTCTCTACTGCAAGCCTCACTTTGAGCAGCTCTTCAAGGAGAGTGGCAATTTCAACAAAAACTTCACATCACGTATGTTTTTTTCTCATCCTTGTTTGTATTTTGTTGGGCTAATTTGATCAATTTTAGTTTCGATGTCTGACGATTTGTTATTTTTAATAGCTGCAAAGGCGGCTGACTCTCCAATGCTGGTAATTTTTTGGTCTTATTACACAAATATTTTTTTATTTATTAGCAGCATTTTAAATCTTTTTATCTGCAGACAAAGTCTCCTAGCAAAGCTGCTGGCATGTTCTCGGGGACCCAAGACAAATGTGCTACTTGTGGCAAAACCGCTTATCCTCTGGAAAAGGTACTTACCTATCTTTAGAAGCATAGCTCATGATATAAATCTGGATACGGCAAAATGGGTGGGTCAGTCAGTTTTATTGACGGGTCACAATTGCAATTTTTTTTATATGGGCCGAAACAGCGCGGGTTCGGTTCACCCTAAACACTTATGGTCCTTGGCTTTTAATTTTTTCTATAACCAATTACTGTGTGAATAATTGTATTTTATCATAAATAATATAAGTATTCTTTAATTTAATTTGTCAGCTGTAAAATTCACATGGTGGCTTTCGACCTGTTGTCGTGTTTCCTTATAAGACATCTTTTTTTTACTTCGCCGTTTTGGCGCATTTGATATAAAACATAGCCCAAGTGACACCTATGCATAAACATATACCACAAGTGTATCTGATATTACAGATGTGATCAAAATTCAGGTAACAGTAGAGAACCAAGCTTACCACAAGTCGTGTTTTAAGTGCTCCCATGGAGGCTGCTCTTTATCTCCATCAAACTATGCAGCTTTGGAGGGAATATTGTACTGCAAGCATCATTTCTCGCAGCTATTTAAGGAGAAGGGCAGCTACAATCATCTGATCAAATCTGCATCCATCAAACGCAATGCTGCAGCAACTGCAGCAGCAGCAACAGCAGCTGCCGCTTCTATTCCAGAATAAACACGTGCTATCTCATCATACGAACAGAGTTTTTTGGTTTGTTTGGTTGTGTTTGTTGTTATTGGTTATTGTTGATGATTATTCCCAATGCCAGGGAACGGATTAAGCTGTAAGACTTGTCAACTTTCTTTTGTTTGATTGATTCGCTGGGTGTCTGCCATATTTATCTAAACATATTTCTGATGTTCTCTAAACTTGAGTAACATGTAGTTTCAATGTTATTGTGATTTGGAGTATAGCCAAACTAGGAGAAAATGCAATGTACTATTTACTTCTTATATATTCAAGCAACATGTTTATTCCATCATCTAATGCTTGCAATTTGTAAGCATTCAGTTCAAAATAAATGTCATTTTTTTTAATCAAATTTAACAAATTGCATATTTTAGTATCTGGTAATGGTAAAAAGTGTGTAAAAAAAATCATACTTTTTTTTGTAGTTACCTTGTAAAAATCTTGCAAAGTTCTGTGCTTAATATCTCAGTACAAAATGAGATAATGTACCTTCTTTTGGGATTAATTCTACCAACTCTTTACTGAAAAATCAATGTCAAAACTACTAAAAAAGAAATAATTTCTCCATATGAACTCTAAACACGGAAGTAATCTCATCTTAAGCTAGATATTAATGTTGAATCATTTAGAACTACGCTTCTTAACTTCACCATAAAGAACTACACCAATAACCGTGAGTGTGTAGCCAGCCATCCCGGTCACAGAAACTGGATTCCTAAAGATTAATATCGAGACCACAACTGCTACTGCTCCCTTTGCATTTCCAAGAACCTGAATCCACCAACCAATTGTTATAGATACGCTTCTTAATGAGATAAAACAAAATAGATTGTGTATAAAGTAAGATAAAATGGTTTACTTGAAGTGTAAGAGCGCTTGTATGCTTCGTGACCAAAAAGTTGGTTAAATTTACAAAGTAAGCAAGGGAAGAGTTGAAGATTAACAGCCACACAAGCCGAAAATCTTGTCTAGCGAGTGCTATTGTTACTCCAACCACATTTTCTTCCATGTAGATTGTTGCGGGAAGCAGAAGTACAACAGCAATTGGAGCCATGTACAGAAGTAGATTCATAGAGTTCAACTTCTCACTATAGCAAATTAACGAGTATGGACCTGTTAGTTATACGCTTAATACAAATCAATGGATTGTTTTATGAAAAAATGCAATGAAAATGGGTCACTTACCCTTCCGAAGAAAGCAATATCCCTTGTACCACTGTTTTGAGCGCTCTGGCAGCCGTTGCACCGACGCACATTATAAATCCAAATAGATTGAAACTTGGCTCACCCTAACAAGTAAAAATACCAACAAAATATGAGTGCTGGAGCTTCATCGAGTAAATTGCTTCATACAATTCTGTCTCATAGGGCGTTTGGCATTGCGTCTAGGATGTGATTATATCAGATGCATAGGTGTTTCGCAAATTTGTTGACTATTAAAAGATTTAATGTGTAAGGTCCAAAGAATTAAAGCAACTGTGATGCAACTACTCTTAAACCGAGTATCTAACCACTTTCAGTGTATCCTAAACACTAAAAACTAATTGTCTATGACCTAAAAACACAATGATCAGATAATAACTCACAAAACTCAAAGCCAAACACCCCTCATTCAAGAAATTGGTTATCTTCGGGGGTGTTTGTTTAAGCTTATATAACATAAGCCGTGTTCAGCTTATATAACATAAGCCACAATTTTGTGGCTTATTTTAACACTTATGAGCTTATATAACATTGTCAATGTTATATAGGCCCATAACTGTCAAAATAAGCCGAACTCATATAAGCTAATAGGCCCATATATAAGCCGAAACAATCACCCCCTTCATCAAGAAAACGACAAGCATTTTCAAGGGAATATGCCAGATTCATTTAGTAACCATTAAATGCCAATCATGTGCAACATATTTATAAGAAAAGATATGAAAGCATACCCCACTGGCGATAACGACACCAGCAACAACAGGAATAAGGGTGATATAAGTAAGCCAAGCCTCTTTCTTCAAAGTCATTAGATACGCGAACACAGCCGTGAAAAATGGCGTTGTAGCCCCAATGGCTTGATTAAACGACACAGGCAAATACCTAAGCGATATATTACCACTAACAACCGATGCACAAAAGATTAGACTCAAAGCAGATATCTTAACCAATTGAACTCGAGATCGGATGGTTTGCAAAGGGACCATCTTTAACCATGCAATGGCAATGTAGCTAAACAATGCACATGAAGACATGTGACACATTGTAAGAAATATGGGGTACTTAAATCCATAAATGCTTAATAAGTATTTGTTGAGCAATAACACACCAATATTTGATGAGTACCATGCCGATACAAGGCCAACCGTGAAAAATTTGGTCGACGGAGGGCTCTTTATGGCGGACATCTCAATGAAATGGAATGCGTTTTTTCGTGTTCTCTATAGATTGTGATTGATTATCGTCTCTTTTTCTGCATGATTATGAGAAGGATGACATTGAGAAAACTTCAGGCAACCAAAAAAAGAGAGAGAAGATGAAATGGAAGAATAACAAAAAGTGAAAATGAGAGATTTCTGAGGGTGGTGGGTCGCGTTTTGAGGATGACTGACCAAGATTTTGATTGAATGATGCAACGTTTATGAGAAAATATTTCACTTTTTTTATTAAATGTATATGAACCTTTTCTCAGACTAGAAAAGGCCTACTTGTATATGTAAAATATAACAAATATGCTAGAAAGGTTGATGATAATTTAATCTTCATAAGTTAATTAGTTTATGATTACTCTCAATTCAATGTATATTAGAAATGCTTATAAACTATGTCGTGTGCACTTTCAAACTGTAATGGAACAAGTTATAGCAAACGTTGATATGATTCTGTTTCTGTTTGTTAGAGTTGTCATTAACAATCATATGATGACTTAAACATTAATACAAATCAATAACTTGACCAATACATCATCCTTTAGGAATAAAAGCACAACTCATCACAAGATATTCAAACTTAAGGTTAAAAGCAACTAAGCAAGTAACATTATAGTAGAGCTAAAGTTGATTAAAAAACCATGACAAAAGGTAGTCTTGCATTCTTTCAGAAAAGATACAAGATAATTCAATTCTCTAAGGATGTTCCATGTAAGAAATAAAAATCTCCCATTACAAACTGAAAAAACTACTGCAAAAACGATAAAATGACCGGCAGCAACACTCTTCATGCTTTTCTTCAATAAACCTGCACACACACAAAGAAAATAGAATGATTACAATCTGCAAAAGTTCAGGCAAGGAATCGTACCAACTGGAAAGCAAAAACTTTAAACGAAAAGAAGACCCAATGACACTAATAATCAACATGGAAAAATATGAAACCCAAAAACTTCAAGTATAAACTTTGCATTGCATTTTTGTTTTATCAATCATTCACACACAAGTATTTACGCAGGTATCTTGAAAACCATCTACAACTCACATTTGTTTACTCGACAGAGGAACTAACACAAGAACACATAAATATAGGCAAAATGTATAACCTTTAAATCTTGATATGCAGGATAAACCTTATTAAGAAAAGACTAGTTTGTTTTATAGATATAACCATTATTAATATATCTTACTAAGTGCACTTTTGAAATAAACAATGCAACATGGGAAAGAAACTAACAATCACTAATTAACTTAAGAGATATTTAGCTGTGTTTGAATAAGGCTTGGCTCAATCGCCGATGCGTTCTCAAAAAAAAAACCCAAAAAAAAAAGACTAAGCTAATTAGCTTGTATCACCCCCCGAAAGATCATCAACATCAATACCCAAAAGATCATAAGCACTTATGTATATAGCCGTAGCCACTAGCAATTAGCTAACTCTGCTTTAAAAAATTTGGCTGATGACAAGTTGAGCTAATACAAACTATTAAGCATAAGCTCTCAAATTCAGGCTTACTCAAGAAGGCACTAGCAATTAAACTAAACTTACCTACACACCAAAAAAATAACTTTCAATCATAATATTATACACATGNAAACAATGCAACATGGGAAAGAAACCAACAATCACTAATTAACTTAAGAGATATTTAGCTGTGTTTGAATAAGGCTTGGCTCAATCGCTGATGCGTCCTCAAAAAAAAAACCCAAAAAAAAAAGACTAAGCTAATTAGCTTGTATCACCCCCCGAAAGATCATCAACATCAATACCCAAAAGATCATAAGCACTTATGTATATAGCCGTAGCCACTAGCAATTAGCTAACTCTGCTTTAAAAAATTTGGCTGATGACAAGTTGAGCTAATACAAACTATTAAGCATAAGCTCTCAAATTCAGGCTTACTCAAGAAGGCACTAGCAATTAAACTAAACTTACCTACACACCAAAAAAATAACTTTCAATCATAATATTATACACATGAACAAATTGCAAAGAAAAATTCTTACAGCAGCATCAAATTACATTTCAAGCCAAACACCTTAGAAATTGCTTGTGTACAACATATAAAATATGTTAATTAAATTAGAGATATTTCGCAGTGACAACTAAATCTAATACATCCTCAAAAATGCCTCAACAAAAAAGACTAAAGCTCATTAGCTTCAATCACCCCCAAAGAATAATAAGCTCGTTAAATACTAACATTACTTAGTAGCCTTTTCAAAAACAACAATTAGGCTGGCCTTATAAAAACACCTTTGCTAGCTTATTAAGTTTGAATATGAGATATAAATGTCGGCTAATGACTCTCTGAGATAACAAAAACTAAAACGTAAACTCTCAAATTGGGGAATTCAACAGATTGCACTATCAATTTAACTAAATCTTACCGAAACAAAACATAGATATCTTTTAAATAGAAAACTATACACATGATCAATTTGCAATAATAATTTAGTAACACACCAAAAACAATTACATTTAGAGCAAAACATACAAAAAAAATATACCTTAAATGTTGCTTGGGTACATGAACACTCTCACCCTAGATCCCTACAAAAAAGACAAAACCAAAAAACATTAAACTCCAACACAAACATAAAAACACAAAAACATTTAACTCTTTTAAGAATACTAAATATAAAAAAGATTTACCATGGACTTAGGAGGGAGGTTAGACTTGAACTTAGCACGAACAATACCAGTATTCCCATGAGGCCTAGTAACCTTACCCCAGATACACCTGTAGTGGGACCCATTCTTCTTAACCTTAGCCTTGTACACATAAGCCATTTTCTTACCTTGGTACCATGAAACCTCATCCTTAGTGTTCACATTTTCAATCTGGACCAATGATGTGTTTGGATACTGGTTTGACTTTGACCTCTTGTATCCCAAGATTGTCCCTCTGGTGTACAGCCTGCAGCGTTCTCCTTGACGTTCTTTCACCATTTTTGTTTCTTTGGGGAGATGATGATACCGGCTGCTGCTTTTGATGAAGAAGAAGAAAGAATAAACCCTAGAGAGTATATTGGGGTATTTATGGGTTAAGTGTTTGGGCTTGAAAATGTTTGGTTTATAGTTGCTAAGCCCAACTATTTAAACCTAGTTGGAAACTTGAAATGTCACTATTTAATCATGTTGGTATACAAAATTATACAATTTGTTAAGCTTGCTATAAATATAAGTTTTGTTTGATACAAAATTTATGAAAGACGGTAAAAAAAAAGTAGCCTCTTATAATATAATCTTTTGGGTTTAGCTCCCGCAGGAGTTGTACGTGCATCTTAATCTCAAGTTGCAGTAACAGATATTTTTGCCAAACATATCATTTATATTAAATTCATATTAAGACTCAATTCCATTTTTACTCCAAAACCAAAATCTTAGCC
>LBNU01016742.1:55726-68770 GCA_014162995.1 Artemisia annua | reverse complement strand
ACTCGAGAGATCTACGGTAGCATAGAATTCTAGAATGAACCTAGGACAAATTGGTTCATCAATATCTAGGAGACAATCAAAGTTGATGGTAGCTAAGTCTTGGCGAATGGTGTTTCCTTCTAGGAAGGATTGATCGATGGTTCTTCCCTCATGAACATAACGTTTCTCTAATCCCTTAAAGACATTGACTCGGTGTGGAGTGAGACCTTTGGTCATATGGTGTTTGGGTAGATACTTGAGGGTGCCTTTGTGATCGGAGAATGTTGCGGGAGGCATGTTGATTCCTAGAAATTACAAAATTTTATATTTTAGTTGAGATCGATGACATTTAAAATGAGAGTGATCTAGTGTGTGCCTTTATGCAAGCAATGTGAAAATGTGGTTATCTTTTATCCATGATGATGTTCAAAATGTTTTTATTATGCAAAAATTTTTTTGTTTTGAAACACAAGATGATCCTAGTTCTTCTAATTCAATGTAGTTTAAAATGTAACCAAAAGTGCATATAGGTTATGCATTCTCTTTATCATTCACGAGTTTTATGCAAATGGTGCTTACCTAATGTTTTTCATTTGTTTTAACAATGTGGTGAAGAGTTATGTTCTAATTGTGAATGTGATTTTTCAAAAAGGTTTTATATGGGATGTTTGGCTAATTGTGATGTTGTTTAGAGGATGCAAGAACATAATCAAAGGGAAACATGATTAGTTTTATTTTTGAGCAAGGTTTTTCATGAATTACCCATTTTATGCATAAACCCTAAGATTTCAATTATAGTCTGTAAATGAAGATGTTATACCAAGATTAAAAACACAATTATGTTAAGAATACTTACAATGTTGATTGGAGTAAGGAGTGATTGAGGAGAAGCCCTAATTTTTCGTGTGTGGTGATGTTTTGGTCGTGAATAGTAGCAGTGAATAAGTGATTGTTGTGGGTTACGGAGTGTTTGGTTTAAGCTAGACATATTTTGATTTGCAGAGTTGATGGAACTGGCAGAACCAAAATGGGGGTTCCGCCCGTTAGGTCGAAAGGTTCCGCCATATCAGCAGAGGTGGAAAAATGTTTTGATTTGTTTTGATTTTTGTGATTTTATTCTAAGTGTTGGATCGATATACTCTGACCAAACTAACTATGTAGCTTGTAAGGGTTTAGTAATCTTGGATAAATCCTAAACTACTAAGAATGAAACACTGATATAACTCTGTTAAGTATGCGGAATCTACTTCAACAAAGCTAAGAAGAATAACTTTGAACTTGATCGATTATATTAAAACCAAACCTTGAACCTGCTTATATTACAGATTCACTAACAACCCTAATCGTATTTGTATTCGTACTCTAATTCATATATCTCTAATTCCAACCTAGGGATCCTTTTATAGGCATAAGGAAAACCCTAGTTGGTTTACAATTCTTGTACGACAAGTAAACTAATTCTAATCTAAGAATATTCTAGAATTACATAATAATCCTTAAACGTTTTGCATGTTAGTCCTTTATCATAGCAGTCCTTTGATGAACAGTACTTTGACTTTCTTCAATAAGCAGCACTTTGACTTTCTTTATAAGAGCAGTACTTTGATCTTCAGCAGCACTTTGACTTTATAACCCAACAATCCTCCCCTAACTTGAATTCTACTTGCTTGATTTCAAGTTCCTTTGTCTTCCCCTTAATCCATGCCAAATTACTCTAGCATTTAACATCTTTATTTTCAAGGAATGATTGTATCTGTCTTGTACTCACTGGGGTTATATTGTCATCATCAAAGTAATCTTTATCAGCAATCCTTATCAGCAACTATCAGCAACAATCTTTACAGCTACTCAGCAACATATGGCAAAATGTACATCAGATCACAAAGTTTCATACTATTCTCATCACATCCAGGTGTGTAAACTCCTGTGAGAGGTGAATCATTGAAAAATAATGGATTTTGATGTCTCTTTACCAAAGCCATTAACTCTGGAGTTGCCAATGTTTAGGTTTAAGAACCATGGTACATTGATAACCATATGATTTTTAGCAAATCATCAGCTATCAAGGGATTTGTTTAGTCTTTAACAAGAGCCGTTTGCTTTTGGACTAGCTAATTCTTTTAGTACAATCACTACCATGGTGAACTAATTACCATACAAATGGATTTCCACAGCCTTTACCACAAGCCATTATCTTGTGGGCTAGACAACTCTTCACTATCACAGATATGGTGAGTTGAGAACCATACATTTTTAGTAAATTGTCAACTAAAAACGGATTTGATAATCACATCAGAGCCGTACCCTCATGATGATTCAAACTCTTTCTTGTTTATTAAACATGGTGAGTTGAATACCATTTGTTGTGTAGTACAAGTACCATGTGTAACTCAAAAATGTTTTGTTGCTGTTTATCCTTTGCTTCAAAAAGTATTTTGCACACTACAAAAATTGTTGTTTTTTCATTAAAGAACTTTACTGGTTTTTATGCTACAAACAGTAGTTTGATAAAGTACTGTTGGTCTAGCAGTACTTTGAATAAAATACTTATTATTCAAAAAAAATATATATCAAAACCATACCAGTAATCATGCATCATCATCTGCCAAAGTTGTCCATTTGATGAATAACTCAATCACCATAAGTGCTGTGTCATTCTCATCTTCAACTTCCATACCATGTTCTAGCATCCTGATCATAAGACTTCTTGTGAGAGGATATCTTCTCTCTGCTAGCATATGAACCATGGTACCATCTTCTAATTCCAATACATGCACTCCTGCTGATTCAAAGAATCTCCAGGTTATAATTTCCCAATTATCTTGATTATTCCAGAGTGCATCCTTACTTGTTTCTTCAGTATCCCAGAGATTTGAAAGATCACACAGCAAGATTAAACCCACTCCTCTTAGTGGAATGTGTTCATAATAAGCTTGTACTTGTTGATGTAGATGAAGTAAGTCTTCTCTATCTATCAAATGTAGTATATCCCACAACAAGTTGAATGCTCTAAAACTTTCATCCTCTATATGGAAAACAAGATAATCTCCATCTTCTTTTGATTCCACAACTTCCAATGCAGAAATCTTAGACTTTGTATCAGCAACTTCTTTTGACTTTGGATGCTCAAAATCAACAACTCTTAAATAATTCCTTAGCTCATCAACTGTATCTGTCCTTAATTCAATTGTATCTTTGAACTTCTTTGATGGCTGTTCTTTAGTTGTTGTTCTTTTTCTTTTATTTCTTGCATCCAACATCTGTTTTGCCTCATCAGTATCAAAACCAACAATGCTATCATTTTCTTTTGGTAAGATTCTCTGACAGCATCATACAAGTCTTTCATCTCTTGATACTTTAATCTCTGTAAGCCTTTGTATCCATGACCCTTTAGATAACTCATCATTGCATTCCTTTCTTTAGCAATACCCTGTGATTTTCTTGGTCCAATAACTCTTTCTTTAACAATAGGCTTCTCTGATCTCTCCACTTCAGCATCAATTCAGCTTGAAACTTTCTAGCAGCTTCTTCATTTTTAGCTTCCTCAAAAGCTCTTATCTGTGCTAAAGTGAACTCCCTCTTCTTCTTTTTCTTTTCAACTAAAAGCCCTTTACCTTTATCTTTAGGATGGACCTCTTGAGTAGGTTGAGAAGAAGGTTGAGATTGTTCCACTCCAGGAATAGTAATACCTTTGTATCTAGACATGTTGAGCAACATGTGAGCAATGGTCTCATCCTCACTATATTCCTCTTGCTGAATTGGGTTAGAAGGACCAACTTCTTCATTAAAATCCAAAGTCCTTGGAGTAATAAGATATGGTCTAACAGTACTTTGAGCAACAGTACCTTCAGCACCAATACCTTGTTCAGCAGTACCTTGAAGAGAAATATTTTGATCATTACCTTCTACATCCATCTCTTCTGTATCTCCACTATGAACCACATTATTGTCATCTTCAAGATTTATCTGTTCAGTTTCATCACTTTTTCTCTCAACAGTATTTTGAGGAACAGTAACTTCAACAAGTGGTGTAACTAATCATCATAGTGAACATCTTCATTCAAATTCTCTTCAGGTTCAACATCTAAATCTTTATTAAATTCAGCATCTTCATTCAGATTTTCATCTTCCAAATTCCTCCCCAATGTGAATGAAGAATGCTTCCTGAGCCTCCTTTTCTTAGACTTAGAAACCTTCTTAGGTTTCTGACCACTCTTCTTCTATGATTTCACCCACAATCTATGATGTTGAACTAGTGGCCATACAAAGCATTTCAATCTCTTGAACTTATTCTTCAATTTCACCATTGCATCAGCTTGATCATCATAAGCCTTCTTTAACCTTCTCAACTCCCTGGTTAAAGCATAGTTGTCCAGCACTCCCTCATTAGCCATTGTCTCCTCATCAGCCATTACTCCCTCATCTCCTCCAGATGTTTGAGACCCATCTGTGGAAGTATAATCATTGGGAGATGGTGGTTGATTCTCACCATGGTCTGAATCAGCATTGGCAGCACCTTGCAAAGAAGTAGTACTTTCCTTTGAAGCAGCATGTTGAGAAGATTCATGAACTGGTGATGAAGCAGTATGTTGAGAAACATCTCCTTCCTTTGAATGTAACTGATCAGTATGTTGAGAAACATCTTGATCTTTGGATGGAGTAGGAGCAGAGTCTGGATGTTCAGTAGCATGATCTGAATCCTCTTGAGCAACATCTCTAACAGCTTGTGCCACTTCCAAAATATGTGCAGTTAAAGGAGTATTTCTCCCAGAAAACTTTGCACTCTTGGTAGCCATGAAGGTAAACACCTTGTCAGGAAAGGCTATAGCAGGCAAAAAGTTTGGGGGTTTTGGAACACCCTCAAGCTGTTTGTTCAAAAATAATTGAACAAATCTGGGATACATCAAAAATGGTGAACCATTCTTGATATGTTTGTGCATACCATCAAGAATCATGAAAGAGAAATTGAACGGTTGATTGGTAGCTAATCCTACTAATGCAGAGGCTATAGTTTGACTAAACTCATTCCAAGTAGTACTTTTGTTACTTAGGCAATGGAGTAAAACATGAATGAGATACTTCCAATGTGGACTGAATAAGGGTTTCTGAAAAGTAAGTTTAGTAAGAGAACCCTCATACCCTATGTCTCTTAGTGTATTCCAAAGTACTTGTTTATCAAACTTAACAATACCTTCTTCATCATGAAACAGAAGATCTTCTCTAATGGTAGCCTCAGTAATCCTAATATTCTTCCCAGCAACTTTAGCCTTAATGAACGATACATCAGGTTCTTCCCAACCCGATTTAGCAGTAGCCTAAAATTCTTGAATCCATGGCCCAATAATGTCAGGATTGACCAATAAAGCATAATTGATGGAAAACCCAGTTAGGAAATCAATCACAGCGTGAAAATCAATATTCAATTCCGTCTTGTCCAAATTAGCGATCATGTTGTGCTTACTACAAGTTGAACGATTAGCCATTTGTGTGTTGGTAGAAGAATGAATAGTACGACGAAGGTAGGTTTGATGAGTAAAGTGGTGGCTTAAGAATGAATGGGTGGATAAGTAGAAAAGTGAGAGTAAAAGGCGGTAGGGTTAGTTATATATGGATACGATTTAAAAAATCAAATCCCATTTAATGCGTATACCATTATTTTGGCATGTATCCCTTCCATAACAAAGTATTTGACCTTTACCTCGTATTTTTGACCGTTGGAACAGTACTTTTCCACGTAACAGTACTTTACACGTCAGCAGTACTCTTCAAAGCAGTACTTTCCCCAAAGTAGTACTTTCAATGAAAATTGCAAGCAGTACTTTCCCATTATCTTTATCACAAATAGATACATTATCAATAGCATTGTATTGCCTCCCCTCAAACAATGCATAGGACTAAAAGAAGTCCTCCCCTCAAACGTAGCTTAATAATTAATCATACCAATACTTACCACCAAATGTTTGAATCTTGAAACATCAAATCCTTTGGTAAGTAAATCAGCTACATTGTCATCTGTGTGAACCTTGACAACATTAATGAGCCTATGCTCATAACAATCACGAATAAAATGATGCATAATCTGAATATGCTTGGTCTTGGAATGATAGACAGGATTCTTCACAATGCAAATTGTACTCTCATTATCAATTTTGATAGGAGTATTCTGGAAATTGAATCCATAATTCAAGAGTTGATTCTGCATCCATGTTGGGAATTACAAGATTTGAAGATTACAAAACCACGAGCAAGAATGAAGAAAGAAGAAACAAGAGGGACCTAAATATAAAATAGTTAGCTAGCTTGATTAGTAAGCTAGGTTTTTATGTAAACCCTAGCCTCTCTATTATATAAAGAGGGGTAGGGCATTGGTTTTAGCATGAAAGTCATAGAAAACTCTTTCAATGAGAGTCTAGACACACGATTATAGCGTGTGTATATTAGTAGTGTAGTAGTTTATTTTATTTTCAATAAAGAAAACCTTGAAGTAACTTTGATTCTTATGTTTTTATTCCGCTGCGCTAAATCATTGTTACTATATCCTAGATGGGCTAAACGATTCTCTACAATTGGTATCAAGAGGCAGGGGCTCGTTATATCTAGTGATTTTCAAGGTTTTCATGGTCGTTTTAATGAATAAAGAGCAGTTTTGAAGATGAAAGCAGATTGGAAAAAGGTCGACAGGAGCAATTTTTTTTTGAAAAGGTATCTATTAATCGTTTGTTTTCAGTACATGATTCTTTGATATAGTCGCGTGAGTTTGTTGCATGTGATTGGATGATTATTACATCGTGGTGGGCAGATCTGTCGTTTTATGCTTCATTAGTATCCTCGTATCACTTTAATCTTTCAAATATTAATGGAGATCATGGGTCAGTAGTAGGTCCTATTTGAATTAATTGGTGTATATGGTCTTCACTCGTAAATATTTGTTTATGATCATGGGAAGATGGATATTGTTGCCGCTTTCATTTTTTTTGGTATGTTGAAGAAATTTAATTCTACCTAGTACTTATTTCGAATGAATTTATTGGTCGAGATTTATAATATTAAGTGGGGTTGTCATATTGTGGTTAATAAAGTCTGGATTGGTGGTATTCAATTTTTATAAAATTGCTTCAGTATATTTGTGTTCGTTTGTCGTGTTGTTCATCATAGTTGGTGGAGGTAATTTGTTCCTCATGTGATGAAGTCAGTGATATTCTAATCTTGCTAGTGATTTGTCGTGTATTGAATTGTTAAAGAATGAAAGGTTGTGGGGCTGCATTAGAACCGATTAAAATAATAAATCTGTCGTCTTGCGCATCAAGAAGGTTATTCTCGTATCTGTTATTTAATGCTTAATTGATATGTCGGTGCTTGGTTATGGTATTTATTGGTCGAATCTTTTATTTGGTTTGGAGATTCATGAGATCACATGGGGGGTATGACAGCTATCTTTATCTATGATCACGTGTGGGTGCAATGGTTGTGGGGTGCTATATTGAACTTTAATACTGCTGATACGAGAATGTTAGTACTGGTTGATATGGAAGTCAATACTGCTGATTTCTTGATTCTGTTGCTATTCAGTATGCTTCTGCTGAAAGTTGGTACTGGTCGTATATTGTTCCTACTGCTAAGGTTATATGTTCATGCGGGTTGTGTTTCTCGGTTCCTCATGATGGTTCTTGCTGACTTCTTTATGGTTCCTGCTGGCTTGTTGTATTTTTTTTCTTTTGGTCGGTTTTGGTTCCTAGTCATGTGAGATTACTAATGGTTAGGGAGGACGGAGTTATCAACCATCATCATTTTGTTGAGAAGATTACTTGACGAAGACATTTGATTATCGCTTGTTTGATGTTGTAATTGATTTTCCCAAGTATTGTGTTCTTATCATATCTTAAAGGGATCAACAGCTTTTTAAGATAACTTGCTTGGTTTGTATGGTGACGAAGACTTGACGACTCTAGTGAAGGGGTACGATCTATTTTATTGTGCTTAATGCGTACATTTGCTATCACTTGAAGGAGTTACGTTATTTGTGCTCAGTGTCTCATTGGATAAGTCAATGAGGAGTTTGTCAAGAGGACGTCACGAGGATAGTGCAAGACATAAGAGGCAAGGTTGGGAGATTCCATTTCTTCATCAAATCAGTTATAGTTGATTTTCTTCATCAGTGATCACTCCATGGAACCTACTGGATTCAAGAGATGGCAAGTATACTTTTAAGGGGAAGCTTATTGTTAATATACTTGGCCATCCTCTTACACTTTGTGCTGATGTGCTTATTTTGTTTCTGCTGTTCGATACTACTGCTCGTTCTTGCTGCTCGTTACTGCTGCTTGTGTTATTAGTTAAATAAAAAAAAGGAAAAAAAAAGTTATTATTATTATTGTTAATTATTAGTTGGTTCCTGAGATGGTTAGTCTATTCTTAAGGGGAAGCTTGTTAACCATCTACATGCATCACTTGAGGGGAAGCGTTTACGAGATGCACAAGACTCCTATTAGAAGATTACAAAAAGGGGAAGAATAGTTCTGATGTGCAGCTTATTATTGGTGATGACATTGTTTCTTCATGCAAATTGTTTTGTAATATCAAATAGGGGAAGATTGTTGGGAATTACAAGATTTGAAGATTACAAAACCACGAGCAAGAATGAAGAAAGAAGAAACAAGAGGGACCTAAATATAAAATAGTTAGCTAGCTTGATTAATAAGCTAGGTTTTTATGTAAACCCTAGCCTCTCTATTATATAAAGAGGGGTAGGGCATTGGTTTTAGCATGAAAGTCATAGAAAACTCTTTCAATGAGAGTCTAGACACACGATTATAGCGTGTGTATATTAGTAGTGTAGTAGTTTATTTTATTTTCAATAAAGAAAACCTTGAAGTAACTTTGATTTTATGTTTTTATTCCGCTGTGCTAAATCATTGTTACTATATCCTAGATGGGCTAAACGATTCTCTACAATCCATAGTACTTGTCCACAACAACTTGCAGCAGCAACATACTCTGCTTCAGTAGATGAGGTTACTGCAATAGTTTGTTTCTTACATTGCCATGAAACTAATCTTCTTCCAAGATATTGGCATCCTCCGGTGGTTGATCTTCTATCATAATTATCTCCTGCATAATCACTATCTGAAAAAGCTTGCAAGTGAAAAGGTGATCCTTAGGATACCACAATCCTAACTTAGGTCGGTGCTTGAGATAACTAAAAATCCTCTTGACTGCATTCATATGAGAGTCCTTGGGTGTGACCTGATATCTTGCACATAAGCATACAGCAAACATAATGTCAGGTCTAGATGCAGTTAAATACATAAGACAACCAATCATCGATCTGTAAAACTTATCATCCACAGCTGCTCCATCTTCATCTTTTCCTATTGAGTTTGAAGCTTTAATGGGTGTGGTGACTGGCTTCATAGTACCTAAGTTAAACTTTTTAAGAATGTTAGAGACATATTTATCTTGACTGATGAAAATTCCAGTAGTTGATTGTTTAACTTGAAGCCCCAAAAAGAATGTTAATTCACCCATGGAACTCATTTGAAACTCATTTTGCATAAGCAGCTCAAATTCTTTCAACATAGACTGTTTTGTAGCTCCAAAAATAATATCATCCACATATACTTGAACAAGCATAATATCCTTTTTATCTCTTTTGATAAACAAAGTCTTATCAATTGCACCTCTCCTGTAATCATGTTGCAATAGAAAAGTGGAGAGTCTTTCATACCAAGCTCTGGGAGCTTGATGAAGGCCATACAGTGCCTTGACAACTTTGTAGACTTTGTTTGGATGTTCAGGATCCTCAAAACCAGGAGGTTGTTTAACATAGACTTCCTCTGTAATTTTTCCATAAAGAAAGTCACTTTTAACATCAATTTGATAAACAGGAAAGCCCATATAAGAAGCAAAAGCAAGAAATAATCTTATTGCTTCAATCCTTGCAACAGGAGCAAAAACTTCATCATAGTCCACTCCTTCTTCTTGTCTATATCCTTGTGCAACCAATTTTGCTTTGTTCTTGATGACATTGCCTCTTTCATCTCTTTTAACTCTGAAAACCCATCTTGTACCAATTACTTTCTTTCTATCTGGTAATTCACATAATACCCAAACATCTTGAAGTTTGAATTGAAGAAGTTCTTCTTGCATGGCTTCAAACCAACTCTCTTTAGCTAATGCTTGAGCTATTGTCTTGGGTTCTTCTTGAGAGATAAAGCAGGCAAACAGGCATGTCTGAAGATTCTTATGATTCATCCTGTTTTGTTTATAAACAAAGCTAAGTAAAGCACTATGTTGCTTAGAGAGACCTTTAGCTTTTGTTCTTGTGGTGACACCTGAACTGTGAGGTCCAATGATTTGGCTTACAGGATGATCTTTATGAACTCTAAAATTTAGAGATGGTGGTACTTGAATATCATGTTCCAAATTTGTGACATCAGGATCTTCATATGGGAAAATGCCTTCATCTTGTAACTCATCATCAGTATCTTCTAACTCAGGCATGTTTGGATCATTCAAATCATCAGTATTGATCCAAGTTGATGTATCTAAGACACCAGAAGTAGTTTCAACTAGTTCATCAGTACTTTGAGAAGAATCTTTGAATATACCATTTTTCTTTGCAGCTTCATAAGCCCTCCTTTGATCATATTCAAAGGACTTTGCAATGTTTTCTTGAGAAAGCATTTTATTCAGTTCATCTTGAATAGCTTAGTTGTCGTAAGATTCTGAGTTGGTTGGTTGAACAGTACTTTGTGGTTCAACAGTACTTTGAGGTTCAACAGTATTTTAAGGTTCAAAAGTACTTTGCTTCTTTCCAATGGGTGCTTCATTAGGAACATCTTCAGGTCTAACGTTGACTCCATGAACAATGTACTGTAAATCTTCTTCTTTGTGAACAACTTGATTTTCCTCCCTAACAGGTACATAGTTCATAGAAGGAATCAAAATATCAAGATCAAACATCCAATCAGGACTTTTACCTTTTTGATTTTCTTGATCTTCCAAAAACTCAACATGAAGACAATCTTGAACCTTTTTGGTAGCTCTGTTGTAAACTCTAAATCCTTTACTATTGGCACAATAACCCAATAAGTATCCTTCATCTGACTTGCCTTTAAATTTGCCCAGTGAATCACTTGTATTTAGAATAGTCAGAGGACATCCAAAAGGTATCATAAAACGAATGTTTGGCTTCTTTCCCATAAGCAACTCATATGGTGTCTTCATCTGAGGTTTAGTGACTGAGACTCTATTTAACACATAGCAAGCAGTCCTTACAACCTCAACCCAAAATTGAATAGGTAATTAAGAATCTGCAAGCATGGTTCTAGCTGCTTCAATCAATGTTGTATTTTTCCTTTCTGCAACACCATTCTGCTGTGGAGTTCGAGCAATGCTAAACTCCCTCTTGATTCCTTTCTTGGCACAAAAGTCATCCATGAGCTGGTTTTGGAATTCAGTCCCATTATCACATCTAATACCTCTGACTTTGAGTCTTAATTGGTTTTCAAGGGCTATTATAAGATCATGAATAATATCAAAGGTTTCATCTTTAAAACCCAAGAAAAAGACCCAACTAAATCTGCTACAGTCATCTGTGACAACTAAGCAGTACTTCTTCTTATTCAAGCTTGCAACAGAAACAGGTCCAAACAAATCCATATGCAACAACTCCAAAGGCTCTCTAATAGTTCTCTCCTCAAGCTTTTTGCATGAAGCTTTGTGTTGTTTACCATTCTTGCAAGCCAAGCATGAATGATCATTCTTGAAGGTTTTAGAAGGTAAACCTCTGACTAAATCACCTTTGACTAGCTTGTTGATATTCTTGTAATTCACATGACCCAATCTTCTATGCCATAGATGTGCTTCTTCAAGTGTTGCTTTTGCTACTAAACATGTTGCTCTACCTGAAGAATTGACACTCTTCAAATCTAAACTGTAAACATCATTGGTTCTTGGTATTCTAAGTGTTACCAAGTGATCATCAACAAACTTGTACTCAGGAGAGAGAATAAGACATTCTGTGTCAGTGAATAACACAGGATACTTTTTGTCACAAATCTGAGAAACTGACAAAACGTTGAACTTGAGCTCCTTCACATGTCTAACATTCTCAAAATCAATACATCCTGTCTTGATAGTTCCTTTGCCAGTAATTCTTCCTCCATCAGGATCATTCCCAAAAGCAACTCTTCCTCCAAAATAGCCTTAAAATCTGACAGGATCTCCTTGTCTCCTGTCATGCTGCAAGAGCAACCACTATCAATAATAATATGATCTTTAAGCTCCTCCTCTGGGTTTCCCTGCATAAAAGATGAAAAGGATTAGTTTCTTTTAGGAACCCAAGCCATTACTGACTTGTGTTCCCCTTGTGGAGTGACATACTTAAATTCTTTGAGTATGTAATCTCCACTGTTTTTGAAAACATGATCAATTGTTTTTTTTGTTCCAAAACCTGTGTTTGATTTTCAACAAAATTCTGTTTTTCACCCTTGTTTGCTGAAAGTACTGTTTGTTCCCCATCAGTACCTTCTTTCTTAACCCATTTAGTTTTAACACTGTGTGTTGAAGTCTTTGATCTAGGTACTCTATTTGAGGTGTAAGGCCTTCTAGATTGATAGTAATTGGATCTCCTTGGTCTTACATTAGAGTTACCTTGAGTAGGTGAAATCCTAGCAGTATTTTGAGAAGGTACTGCTTTTGTCTTACCAGTATCTTGAAAAATGTTGCCTGAAGATACTGGTGGTTTTGAAAAAGGTCTTTTCTGGTGAGGGTACTTATAGTCTTTAGAGAAATTACTATGGTTAACCCTATTTGAGTAACTCCAAGCTGGTTTGTTCTCCTTTGGCTTATGGTTAGCAGATTTGGTCTTAGGGAATTTACTTAAGTATTCTGAGTGAAAAGCACAGTCCTTAATCAAATGATGAGGGCTGTAACATACATAACATAACTTTCTATCTATATTCCCAAATCCCCTTCCTTGAGTTCTATAACCAAAACTTGCTTGTTTCTTTGGTGAAAAAGATTTTCTAAAATTAGCAGTATTTTGAAAAGTACTTCTTGAAG
>LBNU01016742.1:18352-55403 GCA_014162995.1 Artemisia annua | reverse complement strand
AACTTCTTGATTCATGCAGTGATCAAGGCAACTTGCCATCTTATGTCAATTTCTTCCAGATCATCTTCTTCAATTTGCAACAAATCTTCTTCATAAGTAACATGTAAAGTGGCTTGTTGAGAAAAGAAGGAACATACAACATCATCAGAATTGATGATGTTTGATGGTGATGAGGTGGTAGTAGTCATGGTTGTGCAAAGGTGCTGTTTATCACCAACAGTACTTTGAACAGGATAAGCAGTACTTTTGGTGGAAGTACTGCCTCTGTTTTCAGAAGACACAAAAGCAATGTTGTGAGCTTTTGAATTTATTTGACCATTCATCTCATGCTCATACACCTTTAAGTTGTTGTAGAGATCATCAAAGTCCATAGAATCCAAACCAGGTTGTCCTCTGATCATAGTAGCAACCACATGCCATACAGATGGCAAACTTCTTAGAAACTTCAAGTTTGCATCTTCAACAGATACCTCTGCTCCATATAACTCTTGCATACTAAGAAGATTTTGGAATATGTCATAGGCAACATCAAGACCTTCTCTTTCACCAACAGTGAATGTTTCAAACTATTGCTTCAATAAGTTCCTATGCATCTTCTTTGAAGCATCATTACCTCTAAATCTTGTCTTGATAGCATCCCATAATTGCTTTGCATCCTTAGCATCATGAAACTTGAGTAGGTGACTATCAGGAATAGCAGACAATAGTATGTTGAGAGCCTTGTCTTGATTCCTCTTTGTAGCTGCTGGTAAGGTAGGTTTAGGTGGTTCAGGTTGTCCAGGAACTTTCACAGGTTCTTCAAGAACAACATTATCATTGACAATCACATCCCATAAAGCATGGTCTGTGATAGCAATGTACTGCCTCATCTTCATGCTCCAGAGATCATACTCTCCCTTCTTGATGATAAGAATTCTGAGTGAGGTGATGGATGGGATTGGTGCAACTTCAGTCGACATCTTGTAGGGGTGTGTAGGTAAATCGGTTATAAGGTTTTATGAGTTTCTTCTTAATCAGAGTTTCCACACAAGCTCTGATACCACTTGTTGGATCGATATACTCTGACCAAACTAACTATGTAGCTTGTAAGGGTTTAGTAATCTTGGATAAATCCTAAACTACTAACAATGAAACACTGATATAACTCTGTTAAGTATGCGAAATCTACTTCAACAAAGCTAAGAAGAATAACTTTGAACTTCAACGATTATATTAAAACCAAACCTTGAACCTGCTTATATTACAGATTCACTAACAACCCTAATCGTATTTGTATTTGTACTCTAATTCATATATCTCTAATGCCAACCTAGGGATCCTTTTATAGGCATAAGGAAAACCCTAGTCGGTTTACAATTCTTGTACGACAAGTAAACTAATTCTAATCTAAGAATATTCTAGAATTACATAATAATCCTTAAACGTTTTGCATGTTAGTCCTTTATCATAGCAGTCCTTTGATGAGCAGTACTTTGACTTTCTTCAATAAGCAGCACTTTGACTTTCTTTATAAGAGCAGTACTTTGATCTTCAGCAGCACTTTGACTTTATAACCCTACACTAAGGTTCAATACTATAGTATAGGATCATTTAATCCTAAACTAAGTCTAAGAAGAATAAATGTTTCTTATTTAAGAGGTTTCATGAATGTGTTGACAATGTGGTTTCCGTATGAAACTTTCTCGATTGAGATGTCCCTCAATGAACATTTTAACCAAGGCGAGGATAATGGACTTTAATACGTTTAGCAAGAGTACATTGGATTGAGTTATCACTGAGGTCGATGCTTCTTTTGTTGCTGCTTAAATGACGAAAATGACATCAATTGAGAATGTGAGGTTGACGAGATCCTTCTTGATTTTAAGGAACTTGTTGACATGCTTTTCAGCCCGACTCGGCTTTAGTATGTGGAAGTTGCATGAGGTGAGACAATGTCTAAGTAAAAGTACAAATACAATTTGTGCCTTTTATATCAACAAAGTTATCGACATGGTCCAAGTTTGTCATACACTATGGTGTCTACTCCCGTTCCTTTGGGATACCATAATTCTAAGTATGCACTAATCTAAAACTACGTTTAACAGCTTCAAGGTGGATTAGTATCTTCTTACAAACAAGCACATAAACAAACACTAATCATAACGTCGAGTCTATTAGCCGTGAGGTAAAGTAGACTTTCAATCATGTCTCTTTATCTAGTGTTGTCTACGGATTCACTTTTCTCATCATTGTTGAGACATAGAACACGTAATTCATTTTGTACTTGTGAGGAACTAGGAATGACTTCTAAGTGATTATTCCTTGCCTTTTAGAGCTTGCGAAAAGTCTTTCATAGTATTCTTATCTTGACTTTGTTTATTTTCTTTTCCAACATCTTTATTTATTTTGTAAGATCGAATTATGATTTAACTTTTTGATCGAGATGGTAAGGTCAAAACTTTATTTTTATCGGATTTGTTTATTTATCCCAAGATACTTGTTTTAGACCGATCCTTGACACGAGACAACATACGTTAGTTCCATTTCATGTTTTTATGTTTTTTTTTTATAAAAATTCCTAATGACACTAAACTATTGAATGACTTATAAATCTTTTGGTAAATTTTATTTAATAGTCCATCTTCCTTGTCATTTCCTAATCTCTTTTATCTTACCATTATTCAATTTTTCACTAAATTATAATTTACCGAAGGTGATGTCTTGAAGCGAGATGGTCATTAGTTGAGTGTTGAGTTTAACGATTTCTCGATTCATTAGGTTTCCTAGTTCAAAATAGTATAACCAGTGTTATTATGACATCATCCAAGAAGTATGTTTTCATAAAATTAAAATCGAATTTTAATGTGCAAAACCTTGATGTTTTAGAATACAATTTTTTCTTAAAAGAAATGTTTTGATATACTTTATTACTTTTTCAATGCTTCATGTGAAGATTTACTAAACAATAGTTTTTATGTTTAAAAATCAAAACTTTGTGTTTAGATGATATTATCTCATAAACTATTATGGAGTATTTTATTTATTGAATTTTGCAAGCATCATAAAAGTGTTTGTTATCTTATCACTAAGGAGATTCTTAGTTACCTCACTTGTAGAAAAGTATTAAGTGAGAGTCACTCGAGAGTTCCAATTTTCTATGTCCAAAGGCTAAGTGAAACGATGCACCTTATGTCTCTCATTTATAGTTATGTGGAAATCCTTTAACCACAGAGGATCCAATCCTTGTTATAACTTACTAAAGAAAGAACAACTAAAGCTATGAACTACTAATTCTACACACGATGAATCTTAAGTTACAAACACGTGTCAATCAATAGGTAAGTAGAAATAATGCGTACCTTTTAAGTTCCACAGAGAAGCTATCATGAAGATAGTCATTAAGCGTTTTATCTTGACTTGTAGGAAAGCTTGGAAACTCAAATACTCATGAATTCAAGGAGGTTAGACAAACATATAAAAGTACGGAACATGATATTCTTAATCCTTTTATCGTAAGTCTCTATTAGAGATGGAGTTACTTCTAAATTTCTCTTCTAGGCTTAACAAACTTAACTTGTTTTATCTTACTTGTTAAAGATTCATTTGAGTTAAATCCTAATCCGGTTTTATCTCTAAATGCCTTTTGGCTTTTCAATAATCTTTCAAGGGATTTAGAACTTTCTTTAAATTTAACTAACATTTTTCCTTTTTCAATTTGTCTTTTAATTTCATGTTGGTAGTCTTGACATATTTTGCATTCTAGGTCAATTTCAACATTACTCTTAAGTCTAGACATTTTATCTTCCAATATGATTTCCTTTTCAAAATTGTTCTCAACAGATTTTGATGGTTCATTTTTAGAGATTGCTTTTAGGTTCATGTTATTTAAATGTTTAGATTCATTTTCTAGTTTAGAGAATTCTAAGATGAATGTGTCAAAACAAAAGTGTTCGGTTTCAAGTTGTACCTTGTTTGTGGTTTTATCAAGTTCATGACTACAAACCGGATAGTTGTCATCATCTTCATCCGTGTCACTCCATGATTCATAAACAAGTCCTTTTTGAGCTAGACACAAGTTTTCATCTTCACTTATACCTTCATTAAAAACATTTAAACTCGTAGCACATGTATTTACTTCAACTAAATGTCTATCTATTAGTTTTTCTAAGACTAACAACTCATACGTAAGATCAAATTGATCATCTTTGACTTGACATATTTCTTGATGAAAGTTTAATATATTTTTCCAAATATCATTAGCTGTTTGGCAAGAATACACTCTTTCATATTCAATCCTAGTTAAAGCTTTGTAAATCATTATCTTAGCTTTAGTGTTTTTAACAAATTTAAGATAATCATCTTGATTTTCAAAACTTGTTTTTGTTGGTTTTAAATCACCAATGGAAATAATGCCAAAGATCTTGATCTATTGATCTTACATAGTTTTCAAATTTGCTTTTCCATTTAAGGAAATTTTCTTTTTCAAATAGCGGTGGCCTTTGAATAGATTGCCCTTCTTTGAGATTTTCAAAATCCATGGATTGATTCAAGTTTTAAAATACAATATATTTTAAAGATCTTGAGTAACGTAGCTCCTGATGCCAATTGTGGAAAACTAGAAGGGGGGTTGAATAGTTTACCGCTTTTTAACTTATTAATCTTTGAAAAGCTTTACGTGTAACCAACAATTCTAACTAATTAACACTAATTAACATGCAAGTATAAAGCGAGAAACGATCAAACCACAACACGATTGTTTATCGTGGTTCGGCTACAAGGACTCTTTTTCCTTGCCCTACTCCACGCCCCGAGTTTCCAACTCAAGAGTTTCAAGCACTAGTCAACAAGCTCCTTTCACCGGTGGAGAAACCCTTACAATCGTCGCTTACACTTTAACCAGTACAAACCTAAATACCGGGTCCTAGTTCAAGGTAGAACCACCCAAACGTCGCCTATTCACTATTTCCGACACTAAGCTAGATGTCGAGTTCTTTTACAAAGGTACAACCACTCCTATCACTTAATGTATTTTGAGGACTAAAATACTAACCGATCACTTTCTATCAATAAAAAAATGAAGTATAAACTATATGAGTTTACACAATGGAAGTCTGACAAGTCTTGCAACGTTGAGTTGAAACTTGTAACTTCTCGGATGACCTTGTGAACTTCCTTTCTACCTAAGAGAATCACACAAGTGAGTTGCTACTGAATTAGATGAGATAAGTGAGAGTTTGTATGCAAAGTATATCTAAAAGTGATGGGTGATTTCTTGCAAGTGGCTTGGTATATATATCCAACCAAACCAGCAGACTGGCGGATCTGGCGGAACCAAATCAAGGGTTCCGCCCTTGTACCCCAAGGGTTCCGCCAGGTCTGACAGTCAAAGACTACAAGAAATCTTTCCATATAAAGTAATGTCAAATCATGTTTGTTCTAGTCAATACACAATAGATAGAGTGAGCAACCTTCTAAATGTGTAAGAGACATTATGTAAAGTCAACAAAGAAAGCTGTTCATAAATGCTTATGATGCATGCCATGATTTCATGTTATATATTTTATATTTAGAAATATAACAATGTTATGTTTAATATGTAACTGTAGCAAAAGAGATAAAGTCTAGTTTAAGCAAGACTTAAACTATAATCATGTTTTACTAAAAAAACTAAAGTTTACACTTTGTCGTTAACAAAACTTAGCAAAGATCGTAAAATATAAATAACGTTTTTAGGCGATATTTGTATTAACACTACGGTTAAATGGTTGTATTTCATGCATAAGCCACTGTTTACGAGGCCTATGATCAGATGCTAACTTGTCATCATAGGAAGAGATAAGAGCTTATAGAGTTGGGGAAGATCGTACACGGCCCCACAAATGGTATTAAGGAATACAACCCGTCACCCACAAAATTGTAACATACTTATCAATCAATAAAAGATAACTAAGGAGTAATGAAATCTAAGTAAACACGCTTTTCTCCATATTAGAAGTTCTCACATTTATTTTATTGTTATTTTATTTTTATTGCATTTGTTGTTATTTGGGTTAGTTGACTAGCAACTAATTCCTCCCACTCTTCCAATACCCGAGATTTTTATTTGCTTTCCATAAAATATAAAAATACAAAAAGAATCATCCCTCACCTCTAGACCTAGTTTAATTCGTTTCAATCCTAACGAACACTATTCCCCAAGTAGAACGATCAATCCTCCGGTACTTGCCACTACACTATACTACATCGGTCAGGTACACTGCCTGGTGGGGATTGCAAGCTTCTCAAGATCCCTTGAGAGGTAAAACCTTTTGCAAGGTTGCAAAACCACGCATCAGGTTTCAACTTTGTGAAGAAAACAAGCCTAAGGTATACCTAGTAAACCCTTAATTGTTTAATTATTGATTTGATTCATGTAATTCAAGTTATGATGGATCTAGGGTTTATGAAGTTTCTGTAAATTATTTATATAAAGCATGTTGGGATCAACAATTAGTAATATAATGATGATTGGTGGAGAGATTAAGGCATAAAACATGTTAGTTAATGAGTTAGGGTTTTGACAGATTCATAAGGCTGTAAAGATACGAAGTTATTTAATAGAGGGCGATGAGTTATTACATGAATCTTGAGTCAAAATTGTAGTTCAGAGAATGTACTTTCCAAAAAGTCCGGCCACGATCGATTTCGAGGTCGGGAGGTCAGTCAAATGATTTTTGTGAGTAAAGGTGTCAAAGCTGTTAAACCGGGACAGATTTAGGGTAAAAGTTTTGAGGTTAAAAGTGGCCTTGCAAGCATAATTAGGGTTAGCCCTTCTGGAGAAGTTGAGTTCTATATTCACTTTGACTTCCGTGCGAAGGGTATGTGTTTAAAAATTGTACAAATATGATTCTTAGGTCAAAACATTTTGGTGTGCGTTCAGATCCGAATCTGGATAGTTTTTGTGTTTGATTTTTCAAAGAGTACTTGTGTGTGTTTTTAGTGCATGGCCTTCTGGGAGAAGCTTGTATGCTCATGAAGGACCATGATGAATTTTTGGTGTGAGTTGTGGAGTCTATTTTGTCATGATTTTATGTAGTGAGAAGTACCTCAAAAATCTGCATTTTCTGATAAAAAGTATACAAGGGATTTAGTGAATAGGAGTGGTTAGTAGCATTGGGTATGGAGTCAAGGTGACCCATGGTGGGTTACATGAACCTTAGACATCCATCATATGTGTGTTACATGGACTTCAGCTTTTAGCTTGGTCTCGTGTAATGTGATTCTATTTTGTTGTTTAGATTTGTGATTGTTAATTTGGAAGCTGCAAAGTTTGAGGTGAGTTTCATAGTCCCATTTTTACTTTGTTTTAAACTTGGGATGGGAATGATGCTTGTGTTGAAATACTTTTTAAGTTACTGTGATTATGTGGTCTTATAAATGCATGGACTGGTAAGGGTTATTATATGTGTACTGCATGCTATGTTATTATTGTGTGAATATTCTGCGTGGTTCAATTGGAGGTAGCTATGCTTCCATTATTCATTTGAGCAATCCAATTGGAGGGTAGAAGCCTTACCCATTATTATTCTGTGTCGTCTGATCAGAGGGTAACGATTAACCATTATTGTTATTTGGATCGTGGGCACGTTCCGTCCCTTATGTTGCTTATGTTGGTTGATTGAGTGAGATTGCATGCTAGCTTGTATAATAACTAGTCCTACTGTCCTGCTTTGTGTTATAATCATAGCGAACTGGTTGCCAGAGATATATTGTGTGTCTTAAACCTATGAACCTCACCAACATTATGTTGATGTTTTTAAGCATCATTTTCAGGTGAGCTTTCTAAGGCTAAGGTAGAAGGGAGCAACTAGACGAGACTTTAGTTGCATTGAGAATGATTTATCTTTATGTTTGGATTAGGAATTTGTTGGATTTTGATTGTGATACTCTAATGTTCTTCGACTAGTACTTTATGTTTTATTGAGGATACCTTTGGAGATTTGTTTTGGTTATTTTCTTTTAGGGTATCGTTACGACACTTTATGTCTGTACTTTGCTCTATTTATGTGCATGTGGAAATTCTCTATTTAGACACCATGTGTTGTGATGATATCCATGAAGTTACACTCGCGTTTCCGCCTTGGTGAGGTGTGACAGATTTGTATCAGAGCCTTGGTTATAGAGAAGTAGGTGGTTGAACCTAGACTATAACCTAAGAGTCCCTCATATAGATGCATTTAGGGGACGTTTGGTAGGGCTGAATCACAAAGAATGGAATTAGAGTAGAGAATGGAATTGTAGAGAAAGGAAAAGACTTTGAAATCTCCGAGTGGATTCTACTGTTTGGCGTGAGTAGGGAATTGAGCATTGGAATGTACTCGAGAATTAATTCTTTTGTTTGGTATGAGAGAGAATCAGTCATTACACTACACATTAGCTACCCATATATTTTGAGCAACGAACCAATCCACATGTGACTACAGACTGCATAAACACTTTCAACGAGCATAAATGGCTGGTGATTAAACATGAAACTTTTTTAAAACAAAGGTACACGAGTTTAACGTGAACCATTTTATTAAATGATGAGGCGAAAAGTGTTACGCTTTTAGTGGGTCATTTAAGCCCTAATCCGTAATTATTTGATCAAATATTGCCTTAAATCGTTCCTTTTGTCATTTTAGGTAATTAGGAGAGGAAATCTGGAAAAGGAAGCATTTTGGACGTTTTTGGAGCATAAAAGTGAAGAAAACGACAAAGTCTCAAAATATGCTGGAAATAGTACCTGACGGCGTCACGCTTGACCAGGTGACGACGTCACTCTTTGACAACAAGGTGGATGATTTTTGCACTAGACGCCCTAGAAAGATTTTGGAGACTTAACACGTGACGGCGTCACGTGTAAATGGATGTAGGCCGTCACGTTTTAGCACAAAGGGAGACGGCCCAGAAGATTTTAAAGAGGGACGGTGTCAGAAGTGGATCTGAGCAATCCGAGAAGAGTTTTGGCGGCGAGGTGACGGCGTCAGACTCTATAACGTGACGCCGTCAGATTGTAAAATCTATATATATTCGTCTAATTTTCATTCATTAGTGTGCAACTTTTGGGAGAACCCTAGGGAAAAACCCTAGCTCGTATTTTACTGTATTTTCAGGGGTTTTTCACCCTTGAGACCTTGATGCTTAATTAAAGATAAGTCTTCTTCCAAATCAATCAATATGTCTATGTGTTGTTTGATTATATCTTATGCTTGTCTTTTAATTAACATGCTAGGCTAGGTCTTTCTTGTGTTTGCTTAGATCTAATGAAACCTAGCTATTGATTACATGTTGTTAGTTTGTTTGTGATTGTTGTGGGTGGGTGAAGTCGGTGTTAGGCTTAAGAAAACTGGCTAACCTCCTATATGGTAACTTGCTTTACCGTCTTAAGAAACATGAATCGGATGTGTACTACGATTATATGGTTGTATTTAATGCATAAGCGAATTCTAGTGATCCCA
This sequence comes from Artemisia annua, assembly GCA_014162995.1. Taxonomy (NCBI): domain Eukaryota; kingdom Viridiplantae; phylum Streptophyta; class Magnoliopsida; order Asterales; family Asteraceae; genus Artemisia; species Artemisia annua. The sequence continues at coordinate 45,945 of LBNU01016742.1, read as the reverse complement.
TGTTAGGAGCTTTTAGTCGGCTCGACATAGGAGTGAAGTAGGAGCTTATAGAGTTAGGGAAGATTGTACACGGCCCTACGAATGGTTTAAAGGAATACAACCCGTCATCCACACAATTACAACAAACCAATTAACATGTAAAAGATAGCTAGGGAGTAAGGAAATCTAAGTAAACACATATTTCTCTCATATAAGTTTCACAACCATTTACTTTTTCTTGTTATTTTATTTTATTTGCAAAAGTAGTTATTTGGGTTAGTTGACTAGCAACTAATTCCGCCCACTCTTCCAAAAACCGAGATTTTTACTTGCTTTCATAAAATATAAAAATACAAAAAGAGTCATCCCTCAACCCTTAGACCTAATTAGAGTAGCTTTTCAAGCCTAACGACACTATTCCCCGAGAGAACGATCTATCCCCCGGTACTTGCCACTTCACTATACTACATCGGTCAGGTACACTGCCTGGTGGGGGTTGTAAGCTTCTCAAGATCCCTTGATAGGTAAAACCTAAGTGCAAAGGTTGCAAAACCCACGCATCATTAAATGACACCAAATTCATGAAAAGAGTCATAAACAAAATGAAATCACCAACATCAAAACCATTGTACCAACAGCCATGCATAAACATGTTTGTGGAATTATTTGCAAGAAATTAAAAAAGCAATCTGAAACAAATTGTAAATCAGTAGCAGCTAAACCAAAGAACCATCTTCAAGCATTTGAATGTAGATGACTTTATCTTCTTCCGAACCTCGTAAAAATATACGGGCCTTACTTGCATCACGAACAATGACGTGCATCCCTCTAATACGCTCATGTGCGGTTAGGCCATGTATATTTTGTATAACTGTGATAACTTCGTCCAACTTATCAGCAGCAATTTCCTGATTACCACTTTCCATAATTTTTTCTCCTAGCCCACCAATAGATTGTTCGATTTGATATGTCAAGTCTTTAGAACAATCCTTGAAAGTCTCGATGAACTCAACACTCTTGCCTCTTTTACGTTTATTAGATTCACTAGGCATAGGACTATCTATATCAACTTCAATGGGTGACATAGGTGTCTCTTGTACAACATTATCATCTCCAAGATCAATGGTTCGAGAACCTGTAGCTCTATCCTTACCAAAGATGGTACAAAGCTTTTCGTAGATTGATAATGGCTTGCCTTTAAAATTGGCGGCACCTTTATGAGTATGAAATTTAAAACAGCTTACATAAGTTATTTTAATTACATCGTAATAATAATGAGAAACAAAAAGTAATACCTTGCAGTACCCAGTCCACACTTTGTCTTCTGCATCAACATAACAAGTATCAGAATCCCACTTGAAGCTGAAACCACTCGTATCAGTGCCGAGTAACATGTCATGCACAATGCTAAAGTTTGACTTTAATGTCTTGAGCCTTGACTTGATGTGAGGCTCCGCTTTCAATCCCGAGTTTGGAAGACTTACCTCCAACAATTGTTGCACCGCCTTAAAATATCCAGGTTTGAAACCATTATCAGCACCTGAATACTTACCGGATACATGCAATTCCATCAATGCATCAATCAACTTTCCATCTTCATTTGATGTCCATCCTCTTTTGTTTTTACCAGGACCTTTAGGAGCACTTGATTCCGCCATGCCTAAGTTAACATTAAGCTAAAAATATATTGAATAAAGCCTAATATAATCAGATGCGCTTATAAACATATTACCACATATTGCAAGTTCAACAAATATCATTATTAGTAATGAACCATGAATACATATTGCAAGTTCAACAAAAGAAAACACATGTTACTAATGAACCATGAACACATTTGGTCTCTAATATTGCAGGCATATAAATATCAAGCTAGGTGTGCATGTATTGCATTCCACTCATTAAACATATCATTGGCAAGATTATCTCTACGATCACTCCATCCTTGTGATGCCTCCACGGTGTTAATAACATTATCATGATCATTTGCAGGTTGTGTATGATTGTTTGCTACATCATTATCAATTGGGTCCTCGCTCATTGTTGCACGAATAAAATTATGCATTAAACAACAAGCAATTATAATCCGTGACATCGAATCTAGTGGATGGTATGAAACATCGCGTAAAATGGCCCATCTAGCCTTAATCAAGCCAAAACATCTCTCAATACAATTCCTTGCCGATGAGTGCCGCATGTTATATAACTCTTTTGGGGTTGTAGGTGGACGATTCCAATCATTAAGATGGTAACGTTGACCACGGTAAGGACTTAAAAACCCTTCACCGTCCATATATCCAGCATCACAAAGGTAGTATGTGCCTATTGATTACAAATATTTAACTTTTAGCTAACTGTTATGAATAACTATATGTAATTATCATATAAAAATGTTTGATATATAACATACTGTACCATGTGTTACTTTAAGACCATTTGGCCTACTAATATCATCTCGAAGCACTCGACTATCGGCTGCCGAACCCTCCCATCCCGCCAACACATATATGAACTCAAGGTCTCTTGTACAAACACCAAGAACATTGGTACATATCTCACCCTTTTGGGTGCAATATGGTTTTCAATCACTAGCAGGGACCCTAACTTTAATATAAGTTCCATCTAATGCTCCTAAACAACCCTTCACATATAAAAATATAGTGTTAGCATGTTAATGAAATCCATATTTTTATGAAACAAAGGTATAGTTCACTAACCTTAAACCATCTCCACCTCTCATCTAATTCATTATCCAGCATTGGCACATGTGTTTTGTAAAAGTCTTTATACCGCATTTAAGACTAACTTGAAATACTGACTAATTGTTTCACCGGACCTTTGGAACCTATTAATTATTATACGATTTTTCTCATTATGTGCATGTGTGTGCAAGAACATAGCAACTTGTTCATGGATATTCATGTGTTTACTACAGCTTAACCCTCCTCTAGTTTCAAGAATCTACATAATGTCGTAAACGCGTATCTATTCATTCTTACATTTACCACACTCGTAGTGTCACTTTCATACACCATCCTTCTCATATTTCGACATCTACTGTAATAACTTGTAAAACATTTTTTTCGCAATGTTCTAGACACGATAATATGAATCATAGCAACACCACATAGCATAAACCAACGTATCACAATAAACATTGTATGGGCTGTTCCTAAGGTGGCCATCATTGTCGCTTTTCGACTTTTGATTCTCCATTGGGACAAAGTTATCGCCATCTACAAAGTGTATTACTTTAGAAACAAAATATACAAGAATGCATTGTTAGTGTAAATATTACGATATTTAAACTAAACAGTTTCTTCGGTTTTAACAGTGACAAACATGTAACTTGTAATGCATAACGTAAAATGCGCAAGTTACTTGTAAACATAAATTATCAACGCATACTTACATGAACACCTCTCGACGTCTCAAATATGCTTCAACAAAGTCGTAGATTTCCATCCCGACGTAAATCACTCAAAGTATGGACAAACAAATCTACTACTTGACAAATGATCAAAGGACTTTATTTTTCTAAACTTCACATTTTTAATGTGACAAAACATTTTTTCAAAAATATATTTTACAAATTATTTTTGAATTAAAAAGAAATGTTTTATTTTGAAAAATCATTTCAAAAATCCCAACAGCTATTTTCCCCCCCAAATCAGCTCCAAACTTCCCCAAATAAACTTTCACCACTAAAAACAAAAATGGGAGCGTTTTTGTCCCGGACGGTACCACGGTACCACTAAATTTAGTGGTACCGTGTGACAATTAGTGGTGTCGTCCCCCTGTAACGGTCAAATTTCTCTTTGCCTATAAATAGTGGACCATTTTACACTTCCCACTTGATTTTTTCAGCCACTTTTCTCTGGTCTAATCCCTTCTAAGTTAGATCACTTTCTTTGATCATTTAGAGAGTCTTAGTTTGTTTTAGAGTGATCCAATCATCCATTCAAGTAATCACCTTCATTCCTCTTCTAGTCCAAGAGAAGAACACAAAGTATCAAGAAGATACAAAGTGTTAGAGTCATTGAGTAGTGCACTTGCATTACTTGTTGTAAGCTTGTTGTATCTTGATATACATCAAGTAGTCATTATCTTTTGTTTAGTCTTGTGAGAGTGGATCATTGTGATCTTGTTGAGATCTTGGAGATCTCTTGTAGCTAGTGAGCTTGTGTGTTGATCAAGTGGATCAAGGGTAGATCGGGTAGATCGTGTACGTTGTGTTGATTGTGTGATTAGTAAGGATCGGGTAGATCGTGAGTAGATCGGGTAGATCGAGTGTAGATCATGTGGATCTTGTAGCTTGTGTGATTTGTGTGGATCGGGTAGATCGTGGTAGATTGGTACTAGCTAAGATTAGTACTCGACATTTAGCTTAGTGTCGGAAAATAATGTAAGCGACGTTGTATGGTTTTCTCCGCCGAGAATGGAGCTTGTTGATTAGTGAAGTAACTCTCGAGTTGGGTACTCGGGGAGTGGAGTAGGGCGAAGAGGAGCTTCGTGACCAAACCACTATAAATCGCTGTTTCCGGTTTGCGCTTTCTTTACTTATCTCTTTAAGTTTATTTTCGCATTTACCGCTTTACATTTATATCTTGCGTAGCATTTATACTTGTGTGGTTTGTTGCTTATATTGTGTTAGTTATGTTTTGTGTTATGGCATGTTATTACTAATATGTCTAAGTTATTTCTTGTAAGACTAGTGTTGATACTTTTCATATTTTGTCACACTTGATTGGGTGTTTGATACGAAAGATTTTTAGTTTTTAAATGAAAACGTATTCACCCCCCCCCTACGGTTTCCACAATTGGTATCAGAGCCACGTCGCTCAAATTTTTAAAACAAATGGTTTTCAAAATTGAGTATGATCCATGTATCAAATTACCTATGAAGTTGGATAAAATATAAAAAGTATTTACTTGCTTAATACTTACAAGTTTTGTTGTTAATTATACTTTGTCATACTAGCTTGAAGGTTTTCTTAAACCCCGGTATCTAGTTTATTAAGTCTTACATTTTTTTGTTACGTCAAATACTTGTTTGAAATGAGAAAATTGGTTTCTGTCAAAACTGTAACATCAGGTCACGGCACCGTTAAATACAACAGACGGTACCATTAAATACGGACGGTACCGCTAAATTTAACGGTACCTTCGTCTGATTTTCAGAATTGGGTAATTTTCAAAAATTCGTATAAAATCAACCGTAAGTCCTTAGGAGTCGTGCCACCTATCGTTTTAAACGTAGTTGAGTCTACTTTCATTTAAAAATACTTTTAGGAAATGATTGTAATGTAAAATTTACGAGAGTCTTTGATTCATAATAGAGAGTCTTTTCCGGCCAAGCCGATTGCGCAAATTTTTGGTCAAATTACAAAGAGAACATCACACATTGATGTATTTATATTTTCAAAGTGTTGAACTTGATCAAATTCAGAAATAGGGTGGAAAATAATTCATTTTTAAAATAAAATCAAGCTTAGTATACATTGTTATACTTAATACACAAAATGTTGCTATATGTCGGTTATTAGTTTCTCAGCTTATGCGTCAATAGGACTTAGACTAGACTTGTTGCACTAAGTTGTGTAATTGATTTTGCATTGTATATAGGCATAGACCACTTTTCTTGCATATGTATTTTTGACATCTTGGAAGTGTTAGGATGCTTTAGTAACCTTCTTAGGAATGGAAACTAAGTTGGTTGATCATGTGCGTCGAAAGATATTGTCTTACACAATTATTTTTCCAAAGGTTTAAGTATAAAAAAAATAATAAAAAAAAGTATATAACACTTTCATTAAATCCGTAACATGATCTCAAAAACATCACATCTTCGTGTCTTGCTTGACCATGGGTTGTCTAAACAAGATAAAAGATCATATTAATGCATTAGTATTTAAGTAAAAGAAAATGTATGAAACTTGCATTGATATAACACACATACAAAATGTTTTAAACATTTAGTATTTTACGTATGTTGTATAAAAATAGTTAAGATAATTATTTTTATACTAATGAGGTGTTGAAAAACTAATAATATTATTCTTAATAATATAAATAGTTTTTTTGCAAATAAAAAAAATGACACTATCGAAGTAGTAACTTAATATGTCATTAACCTCACACATACTGCTAGTATTAGAATAAATGTAACACATTCCCTAAATTTTTATTTTCTTTTTAAAAGGAGTGATCGTGAGAGTCAAGAAAGATTTCGAGTACACATCAATTCATTATTCAAATTATGATTGATATCATCATCTTATCTAATTGACAAGTTTTCGAGTATGGACATGAATTGGAGTCATTATTTGTCTAGCTTCAAGATAACATCAAAATATAACGAAATATATTATCTTGAATCTACATACTCAATCACACTCGGTTGTTATGAGAATAATGACGTCCTCTCAAGACGAAAATAATATGCATCGAATCATAACTCACACTTGTGTTGAAGATGTCATATTGAGTCTTCTTGTCCAATGGTTGTGCTCCAAACATTAAACTAATATGTTTAAAAGATGCATAACATACACAACTAAGTAGGATTGACAACTTGGATGTTTTATCCGAAATATTCAAGTAATTTATCTTGCAATGCAATTAGTAAATGTGTCATTTCCGAAAAACCAAACAAAAGCAAACGCTCATGAACGACTCAACACTCAAAATCATATGTCAATTAAAGTGTCACACATAATATGTTATTAACAATTATGTAAGTCATCAATCTTTGAGAATATCACATGTATTTCTCTGATCAAAAGATTGACAAAGAATAACTTATATCCTACGCATCTTATTTTCTTTGTAACATGAATGGTTATGTTACAAGAGAATACATTGCATCTTGTTAACAAATATAGGATATTAGAGTTGAATAATAACCTAATATAACATGTGTCATTGCATAAATAAGTAAAATTGGTCATACACTAAAATAATTGTTTCACTAAGTATTCGTAAGAGTAATAAGTTTCCTCTTAGAAAAGCATATTTATTGAAAAATACAATATGTCTCGTTTCAAATACAATACTCACAGGATCTATTGAGGTAAATAGCCTTTACTAGATTCTTCTCTCAAGATATGCTAAGGAGCATTCTTGAAACACTCTCGATGTAGTAAATTCTACATTGTATCACATTAAAGCATCTCTTTGATCTAAGAAAACCAAATCATGTTAAAATAACATGTAACAACTCAACAAAAGAAGATGTCGTCCAAGAAATCTTAAAATGCACCATCTAAACCAAATAATCTCTAAATCTCAAACACGAAATTGAAACATTGTGTTTGCCTTTGTTAGGATATTGTGTAAGACGTGTCATCTTCATGAACATGCTTTTGAAATATGTCTAGTTGAGTCATACCAGGCCATGTAGTAGCAAAATAAGTTAATGTCATCTTTGCTACACTTCGATAGGTAAATATAGGAATTTGATTTTTTCTAATATGAGAATGACTACTGGAGAACCTATAGCACTAGAAATTCAATTTGACCTAATGGTTGAATTGCTTCTAGGAGTGAAGTTGGGTTCGTGGTATAACCCGTAAAAATGGTCGTGTTTAGCCTGAATTGAGCACCACTAGTGATAGTCTCATACTCATTCTCCAACTTGAAAAAGTTTGATTCCTACGTTTGACTAAAGAAAGTTTACATCAGTGAACTTTGTCTCCCATTAGGATTGCATTATGAATAAGTAGGATTTAGGATTCTCCTTAGCAAACCTAGATTACTTGCATCCTACATATGTGTTTCTAATTGATAACATGTTCTTGTGAGATATGACTAGATGCCTTCATGCTTTCTTAATGCTCAGTAATTAATTGATTAATTATTGAATGCACGTTTATTAGAAACGTTTTCTCTTTGATTAGTTATTTGGATATTATATCTCTTGATATACATATCTATGATACATGCTCTTAAATGCTAAATGATTATCATATTTTGAATGACATTTGCATTTATTCCTTATGTGCATTTTAGATAATTTGCCTAAGCATCCACACTACGTTGTTTTAACACATTAGGAATTAGGTATGCCTATCACTATGAACCCTTAGAAGTCTTACAGTCATATACTAGTGTCAAAACTTGTAAGTTAAACTAGTCGCGAAGTTGTCCTAATTCCCTGGTCATCACTTCGCCCTCTTCGAAGTAATACACCCTTTTGTCATGGGAAGGTTAGATACAAACCTAATAGAACTCGGAGTAGGCTTGACAGCTTAAATATTTCATCCGAAATATTCAAGTAATTTAACNTATTTGGATATTATATCTCTTGATATACATATCTATGATACATGCTCTTAAATGCTAAATGATTATCATATTTTGAATGACATTTGCATTTATTCCTTATGTGCATTTTAGATAATTTGCCTAAGCATCCACACTACGTTGTTTTAACACATTAGGAATTAGGTATGCCTATCACTATGAACCCTTAGAAGTCTTACAGTCATATACTAGTGTCAAAACTTGTAAGTTAAACTAGTCGCGAAGTTGTCCTAATTCCCTGGTCATCACTTCGCCCTCTTCGAAGTAATACACCCTTTTGTCATGGGAAGGTTAGATACAAACCTAATAGAACTCGGAGTAGGCTTGACAGCTTAAATATTTCATCCGAAATATTCAAGTAATTTAACTTGCGATCGCAATTGTTAAAAGTCATATCCGAAACATCTTATTCAAAGCCTTTTAACAACATATGTTAAAACGCTCATCCAAATTCTCAAAGCTAACATCAACCTTTGGATGACAAAGGACTCACGAGTTACTACATAAGTGATTAGTAGTTCCTTTCATCCTCGTGTGAATATATACTCCTTAAGACCAAGTATATTCATTTCCGTTAGTTCCTCCTATCCCCATAGGTTTGTCATCGTGTTTTATCTTCAAGCTCACCTCATAGATAATGAGGATTGAACTTATCCATTAGCTTTAGGATAGAAAACAAACCATCACTCTATCTTGCCAAGAGTATGTTGATACTCTCCTTCCTTTGAATCTCGTCTTATGACTATCTAAATATTTCATTGGAAATATTAAAGTCATCTCGAATTATAATTAATCTCGTGTCAAATCCCATTGGATTTATCCCTCTATCTCGTCAAGAGTATGTTGATACTCTCTCTCTCTCTCTCTTCCGAAACTCGTCTTATGACTATCTAAATATTTCATTGGAAATATTAAAGCCATCTCGAATTGTCAATAATCTCGTGTCAAATCCTGTTGGATTTATCCCTCTATCTCGCCAAGAGTATGTTGATACTCTCTTTATATCGAATCATGTCATATGACTATTTAAATATTTCATTGGAAATATTAAAGTCATCTCTTGTGTCTCGTCTCATGACTATCTAAATATTTCACTGGAAATATTATAGTCATCTCTTGTGTCTCATCTCATGACTATCTAAATATTTCACTGGAAATATTAAAGTCATCTCAACTCAACGTAGTCTTGAACCAGAACCGTCTCCTATCAGAATAGATTCTATCTTCTGATTCCTCAGCCTTTTCCCCTTCACTTTCGTATGGTACTGAACACATTATATGTTTGATTACTTCCGTATCCGTTATCTTCTCAACTTATCTACACTTTTCAACCTTCGTTCTACACTACCAATGCTTCCACATCCTACTCATCTTCCTCATACTTCAAGCGAAGAATCGCTAGGATAAGTTGAGATAACCCTTCTTCATCAAGATAGATAATCCCACTAGAACCTTGTCACTAACCTCACAGACTTGAAGATTTTATCTTTTTAATCCTTAGGATATCTCCACGTGATCACATGCCTCATCATATGAATGTTCTATGAATATTCACAATGATTGAGAAGAGCTATGTGACTTCAAAGGTGAAGTTTATTGTATGCTATCCACCACTTGTCATGACGTTACTAAGCTCATCGCTTCCGTCAATGTTTGTTTTCCTCTTTATTTCTTTTATATCTTGTCCGGATGGTCATATATTAAGGGTGAGCAAAAACACACTCATATAGTCTTTCAACAAAGACTCCCAAGAACACACAAATGTGGTTCTTATTCCCTAGAAAACTTCCCTTTAGCTTCCCAGAACTAGGCTGCACAGGAAAATTCGTGACTTCCAGGTCACGGTACCGTTAAATAGGCCACGGTACCATTAAATTTAATGGTACCGTGCGGAATTTAGTGGTACGATGCCCCTATTTGACGTATTTTCACTATTTCCTTTAGATCCCTGCATCCCTAACCTCAAACCTGCAAAATTTTGCAAACTCATATACACCCTATGATTCCCTCACTACAACATAGGACACTACCACCAACTTTGATTCGAATCCCACAACTCTTGCCTATTTAAGGCCTCACCATTGCAAGCTTATCTTGCATCTCATCTTCAAACCTCACATTAACATCATTCATCATCACACTTAACCCTTATAACTAAACTTCACTCTTGAGAGTGTTATTTAGTTTCAAAACCTTCAACCCTTATATCAATCCCACTCAAACCTTTTAGCTACACTTCACTCTTGATAGTAATAGTTAGTCTAAAACCCTTCAACCCATCGATCATTACACTCAAACCATACAACTATTCCTCACTTCGGATAAGTGTTAGTTAGTTCAACAACCTTCAATCCTCACAATTATACAAAACCCTTCATGCACCAAATTATCTCTAACACACAACTAGGATCATCCAAACTAGAAATCTAGAACTTGGTTACCTCAACCCTGTTAGAGATATCCACCAACAATCCTGTTAGGATCACATTCACATTTTTTTTCTCTTTTGAAATATATCATGCATCTCATTGTCAGTGCAAACGATATATTAATCTAAACCATCTTTCTCCACCTTTCCTCAAAGGTCAAAACCAACACTTTCATATCGTTCTCATTTTCATTTTTCTTGGCATATCTTCTATCGAGTCTATTTTATGGCATGACTTGTTATAATAGTAATCATTTAGAGTATGTCTTATCAACAAACCATCCTTAACACCAATCATCTTAGGTAGATGATTATGTCATTCAAAAGGTTTATTAGAACTTGCCTTTCCAATGACAACTTGGAAGAAATCATTTTGTGTGTCAGTCTATGAACGAATCTCGTTCTTGTTAGTGTGATTGATTGAACAATTACACCTTAGGTTGTCGGTCGGGTTGTGATACTCAAGTGTCTTTGAATTGCAATATGCATTCATCTTTTTGTGTCTCTCAACTTTCTTGGGCTTTATTTTTGGTCTTTATCCTTTTGGCACACTTTTAGGCTGTGTCACTCACATAGTTTAACCATTGCATGTCTTGCTATGTGTATTTTATCCCTAATATTTTGCTCCTATTCTTTTATATATTATGTTGCACGAAGCTAACCCTTGATGTAGGAAAAGCCTTTGTAAGGATTTGATCCATGGATCCGATAGATACTAAAGTAAATAAACAAGGGGATTCAATCACCATAGGGGAGCATTGAACTAGGGGGAGCTCAGGAGTTTTTGAATACATAGCACGGAGTCTTTCAAATAGTGGTGATAGAAAACTTCACTAGGATGATGCAAGCTCGTCTTTCTGGGGAGAAAGGATAGTAGTGCAATTAGGGGGAGTAGGGATTGAATTCAAGGGAGAGCTCAAGCCAACTAGCTTTTTGCTTCGACAAAAGGGGGAGAAAGGAGTGTAAACAGGTAACTTTTACATTTTACTGTGTGTTACTATTTACATATTTGTCATCATCAAAAAGGGGGAGATTGTTAGTGCAAATATTATGATATTTAAACTAAACAGTTTCTTCGGTTTTAATAATGACAAACATGTAACTTGTAATGCATAACGTAAAATGCGCAAGTTACTTGTAAACATAAATCATCAATGGATACTTACATCAACACCTCTCGATGTCTCAAGTATGCTTCAACAAAGTCGTAGATTTTCATCCCGACGTAAATCACTCAAGGTATGGACAAACAAATCTACTACTTGACAAATGATCAAAGGACTTTATTTATTACATTTTTAATGTGACAAAACATTTTTTCAAAAATATATTTTACAAATTATTTTTGAATTAAAAAGAAATATTTTATTTTGAAAAATCATTTCAAAAATCCCAACAGCTATTTTTCCCCCCAAATCAGCTCCAAACTTTCCCAAATAAACTTTCACCACTAAAAACAAAAATGGGAGCGTTTTTCTCCCGGGCGTTACCACGGTACCACTGAATTTAGTGGTACCTTGTGACAATTAGTGGTGTCGTCCCCCTGTAACGGTCAAATTTCTCTTTTCCTATATATAGTGGATCATTTTACACTTCACAATTGATTTTTCCAGCCACTTTTCTCTGGTCTAATCCTTTCTTAGTTAGATCAGTTTCTTTGATCATTTAGAGAGTCTTAGTTTGTTTTAGAGTGATCCAATCATCCATTCAAGTGATCACCTTCATTCCTCTTCTAGTCCAAGAGAAGAACACAAAGTATCAAGAAGATACAAAGTGTTAGAGTCATTGAGTAGTGCACTTGCATTACTTGTTGTNATCTACAAAAATTAACAGTGGATTTGTGACAAAGTAAAGCTTGAAAAGAAGGTATAGGAACATTTACCTTAGTTGGGATGAAAAATAAAGCTAGTAGATTGAGATTCAGAGGTTATGCAGTATGTCAAAAGAACCATCGGTATTTAAATGTGATTTGCAAGCGTTTCAGTCATCATCAATATCCTGAATTTTTTTATGAAGATCCCCAATCACCGAGAATGATTAGGGAGAATAAGGCGCATTAAAATATTGCATTCCCCTAATTCTTGACTTTTTGAGAAGAATCATATTTACGGAAGGAGAATCAATTTATAATATCCGATTTCCATTCTTTTGTCCAACAAACACGGGATATTATTCTCCTCCCCTTTCTCATCATTCTATTCCACCCTACCAAACATCCCCTTAGGGTATATGTATAAGTATGGTAATTTATATGATTATTTTCCCTAAATTTATGATATGTTTTCTATCGATTTTTGGATGTCTATTTTGTCCCTATACTTAGTGTCGTATATGTCGCTTTTAATATGTCACCTCCCGCACGTAAGAAGTTTCGTTAGGCTATCATTTTTGCTACCGGTTGCAAGAGAAGTGGTAGGATGAAGCGGACTAACCGTAGAATCCGAGTTCCCGCTAGCATGTATCCATGTTCGGACAAGGAGAGGATGTTATGGAAAATGTTGGTGAAGAGGAAGTGGAGAGGTTTGTTGTAACACCCCCATTTTCACGATTCGCAGCGGATTTAGGGTTGGGGTATTACTTCATGGAATCACAGTCACAATAATAGAAAACGACTCGAAAAGAGACGTTTTTATAAATAAGTTATCATTCATTAAAATATCAGAGTTTTATCAAGATGAGGTCCCGTTCTAAGTGTGAAATAGTGTTTGAATGATAACAAAGATAAAAGTCCTCCGAGTTCAGTGCCATTTCCTGCCAAAGCTTGTGTGAATACGAATTTAGTAAAGCATGGGCTAAGTTGTTATACACCCATGTGAAGTGGTAGAAACCGTATTTTAACAGTTTGTATCTGTCAGTATTGTATGATCAGTACAATACTGAAGACAGGGGGTTATTGCACTAAGCTCATGAAACACACGTTAACAATCCGGGTCATGGGGGCTGCAGACCCAACCATGAGGGGATGGGAAGGATAACTTGCCAAAGTTAATCCTTCAGAGGGTTCAAATATAGTACTTATTGATACCATCCAGAAAGATGTAGTATCAACGGGAGTTGTCAAACTCCAATAGATCTATCAACTATATTTGCGTTCGCTTGGGTAAAATATCCCAAACGATTAGATTCATGAATTTTTGTTATGTAGTGGTGGCAGATAGTTTACTCGTGCAACAACCAAAGAAAAAGACTTGTATTCTATTTAAAGCACGTATCCCCCTCACAGGGTTTATAAAGCATTTAGAAAGTGTTTAAAAGGTGTGAGGCTATGAAAACTTACCTAGGCTTTAGGGAAATGTGATTGATGTAAAAAGTGACTCGGAGACTAGACTGCCTATTCACGTATCTCGGGGTTTGTTGGTGTGGATATATGTCAAGCTTTAGTTATCTTATTTTAAGTTTTCTCAAGTAATCATTCTTAGGGTTTTTAAGGTTTTAGATATAACATAACACCGTTCGGGCCATTACAATTCAGAAGTATAAGACTCCTCACATGAAGCTCCCTACTATTGTATTATGTTATCAACATAATACCGTTCGGGCCATCATAATTCAGAAGTTAATACTCCTCACATGAAGTTCCCTACTATTGAGTTATATAGTTATTAGTTATAACATAACACCGTTCGGGCCATCATAATTCAGAGGTTATGCAATAATCGTTTAAGGAGCCAGGGCACTTTAAATCGTAAACCCAGCAAACTCGTCAAAACGAAATATCCACATGATACCCCTCACATGAAGCTCCCTAGTATTGTGTTATACTTCTAACTTTTAATACTTTGACTTTATACCCTTATAATTTAATATATTTACAAAATCTACCCTAGACTTATAAACTTATAACATTTAAGCATATAACCATCTAAACTTGGCACAACTAGTCCCTGTACTTCTATATTTTGAGAAAATGGCAGAAATGAACCCTAAACTTATAAGTTTTCAGAATTTACCATTTATATCCTTAACTTTCTAATATTTGCAAAACTAGTCCTTTTAAGTTTATAACTTATTTTACTTTTTATCCTAAGGTTTTAGAACTTTGCAAAAAGGGTCCTTATACTTACAATTTCTAAGAAATGTCAAAAACAGTCCCTAGACTTAATATTTTTAGAAAGTTACCATATATACCCATATGCATGAAAACTATTGCAAAACTAGTCCTTTTTCCATGCAAATTGTATTTTAATGAATTAACTAAGTTTCCTAGCTTATGTTTAGTTAATATATACTTATCTAAGTCTCCTAAATCAGATTATATCACATAATTAGGCAATTCAGTACATAAACACATAATTATCTATAATTAGGGTTTTAAAATGAGAATTTGTAAAAGAAAATGACCAAGGCTTAGGCAAGGGTTCCTAGGTGATCTAATGCATCTTATATCTATCCTAGGTCAGTACTAAAGTCATTAGAACAAGTATAAGGGCCTAAGTGGTCAAGGTGAGGTCTAACGAGGGTTTTGCTAAGGTTTAAGGTTTCTCGGCTAGTTTTCATTTCGACAAAGGTTCTAGGCCTAATTTTCTCGACTCCTAGGACTACTAGGACTCTTATACTACTGCTAGGACTCAGAGAATTGAGGTGGAGAAGTAGTGTGGGATGGTTTTGAAATGAAAGGGTTCTAGGGGTATCTATAGAGCTCGTTAACCCTATAGGTTAAGTATACTTGGAGTGGTGGCCAAGTAACGTGAGGAAGTGGTCAAAGGCGGTGGGGGGATGACTAAGGAAGGCTAGAGAGTAGGTAGGGGGCTGTAGAGGCGGTGGTAGGGTGGTTTGTGGCCAAGATTTAGCCGTAGAGGCGGTTTGGAACAAGTAGCTTACAAGGCTACTTGTAAGCTGCTTGTAACGTGCATGGTTTGGCTACTAGGTTGTCCTAAGGAGGTGTGTAAGCTACTAGGTAGGTTGCTAGGGGTGGTACTAGGGTGCTTGCTAGCTTATGGTAGGTTTTAAGTAGGTTTAGTCTTAGTTTAGGGCTTGAACTAGCTTAGGGTTTATACTTATGGTTTAATGCCTAGGTTAGGGTCCTATGAGTGTCTAGTGACTAATCCTAAGTCCTAAGAAGCTTATACTAAGTGGTGGTAGCTTATGGTAAAGATTTGGGATAGTTTAACCTAGTTTCCGGGAAGTTATAACCTAGTTATGGTTTTGTGCCTAAGAGACTTGTACCTAAGTTCTATGGGATTGTACTAAGGTATAAGGGTGCTAAGGTATCCTGTTGTTCATAAGGTAACTCATACATAAGCCTTGAACACTTTCAAACTAGTTCAGATAAGCATTTAGGATTTTGTAAACACATAGGCCTAATTAGGGCTTAATTAGGGTTTATTAGGGTTTTGTGATGAGTTTAGTGTGTTAGATTGATAGATTACTTATTGTGGTGTTGTTATGATCTTATGCTTGACATACCAGGAGTTTATAGGATGTGTGGGTAGAGATAGTTGGCTTGTGTGGATACGTGAGCAAGTCTAGAGAGTCATGCAGGTAATGAATGCATATAAAAAGCAAAAATTTACCTGGGAAATACCTGATATAGGTATTTTTATGGGTGGTTACAGTCTCACCCCCTAAGAAGAAATATCGTCCCAAGATTTAGTTAAACGTAGGGGTAGAAGGAGAACGAGTTGACGATTCGAGAAAGAGAAAGTGGTACGAAGAGAAGAATAGGAGTTGTACAAACGGAATAAGAGATGTTTGTACATGTGCCAGATACTTAGACTCATTTGTTTATATTCTTTTACTTACAAGTAGAGGCGTCCTAATTCTTATAAGCAAAAGTTTATAAATTCATGGTCCACTGATTTATAATTTTCTTATCAAAATGAATGAGCGCCTTGATTCATTTCAATAAGATGAATATAAATCATCCTTAAGTAGTATCGGCGGAAAATAGAGAGGGTTAACCACACTTAAAGAGGTGTGGTACGGAAATGTTTTGAGAGAGTGGCTAAGTGTTTTGGCACGGAATTTGGGAAACTTGATGGGATTTACCCATGAAGTTGAGAAGAACATTGTGAGACTTACAATGTCTTGAGGAAAGGTTTAGAGATTGGAGACCTGCGGGTTATGAGCCCACTGGCTAATCATGGGTTGTCAGCATTAGCCATGTTAGTAACTCGGGTTTCTAGTGCTGCAGTACTACTGTTAGCAACTAGTTGCCGGATGGCACCCTGAGTTATGGCTTTGCAAGATAACACAAGATTAGAAGGATAATAACATGAGTCAGTCATAATGAGGATTACGAAAACTCTGACTTAGATATTCTTACAAGTTCTAGCTAATAGAAACTTGTGAAATGATGAGAAGTACAAGTTCTAGTTCTTAGAACATTGTAGGATGAGGTAGNTGTTAGCAACTAGTTGCCGGATGGCACCCTGAGTTATGGCTTTGCAAGATAACACAAGATTAGAAGGATAATAACATGAGTCAGTCATAATGAGGATTACGAAAACTCTGACTTAGATATTCTTACAAGTTCTAGCTAATAGAAACTTGTGAAATGATGAGAAGTACAAGTTCTAGTTCTTAGAACATTGTAGGATGAGGTAGGGAGAGAGTTTAGAGTAGGAAAAGTAGAGTAAAAAATGACGGAGGAATGAAACGAAAGGATAGGAGGAGGTGGAAGGACGGATTTAAACGGGAGAGTAGGAATGGGTAGAGTGGGAAAAGACGGGAGTATAGGATTAAACGGTAGAGCGGGGAAAGATAAAGGAATAGGATACCTGGAAGGATGGTATCCTACTGAGGATTTGATTTACTAGATTTCCTCGAAGTTTGTTTTCCCCCTAAGGTTCTTCTAGTTTTATAGCTAGTCTTAAGGTTCTATGGGTGATGTATTGGTCTTAACTGGTAAAGAAGATCCTATAATAGGAGAAGGGCTAGGTGGTTTCTTTTCTAGGGGTTTACTAAGAGTATTACTATTTCCGGGTAAAGTTTTAAGTTTAGTTGTTTTCGGCCTATGGTGTCTATCTTATGTCTTAGGTACTTAAAACCAGGTAGGGTAATATCCATAATTCTAGGGTGTGTAACCTAAGAGTGTTAAATCCTAAGATGTAATCTAAAATCCTCAAATGTTTTATTCCTAGTTATAACTAGTAACCTCGAATTCTAAGCCAGAGTTTATAAACATAGGGTAGGCTCGGGGTATCATAAAGGTGTAACATTCCTAGGAATTTTCTAAACCCTCAAAGTCATGTGGGAAATCTTAATACGAGGTTGGTTACTTATGAAACTAGGTATAGGTAAACTATAACCTCAAAACAGCTCGTTCCTATAAGGTGAGAATTTGACTAGTATTCCTATCCTGTTATTAGACTAGGTGCTAAAGACTTAAGGTTCTATGTCGGTAGTTTACTAATCCAATCCTTTATTATTCTTAAGTTTTCTAAATTGCATCTTAAAGACTTCTCATATCTAATTCTAATGTCCTCGATATCAAGTATAATTCCTAACTTAGGCTAAATTCATTCTACTGTAATATCTTTGTTACCTATCGGGTATGGGTTTTTCCTCTAGTTTGGTTTCTATAAAATCTCTCAAAGTTTTCTATTTCTATTTCCTCAATGATTTCTTAGGGATAGCCTATATAAGTGATTCAAAGCATCCTATATCTATTCTTATGTTTATCTAAGGGCATCCTAGAATTATTTCTAACCTAAGGTATAGAAATCCTAGAGTGTGTAATACGGGTTTCCTAAGGGGGAAACTACTTCGGGAATCCTAGTGATCTGAGGGAGTAGGAAGTAAAGAGGGAAAGATAGGAGTATGCTTTTATATAACTATTATATGCTTGCATATAAGAGTAGTTAGGGGAAGGTTCTCTAACTAAGGGGAATTAAGAGGTTTCGGAGGAGTGGGGATTAGAAACGGAGATAGAGTAGTTTATTGAATTCAGATCATTATGATGTATAATAAAGATTCTCATCATTAGTATCATACAAAATGATAGGGGAAATGATTTGAGGGATTTAAGGGTTTAGGTGTAAAAGGATAGTGTACGGGAGGAGTTGTAACTCATGATATACAATATCATGAATTAAGGAATGAAATCACAACCACATAAGGTCATAAATAACTTGTCATAACTAGAAGTTTAACAAGTTTCACTATTTATGCCATATGTGATTAGGAAAGATGGAGGTTTTGGGCAAATTGCCGGGTATGAAAAGGGAATGGAAGTTTTTGTGGGAAAGGTAAACATAGGGAGTGAATTTATTTGTCGGAGCCCACTTTATTAGTACTTACTAACTACCTAAAGGATAATATCCTAGGTTTAACCTTATAATGACTAAAGTTCAAAAATAATATTCCTAAAGAATATTCTTCTATCTTATTAGGTGTTGGGTTTTAAGGTGTCGAAACTACCTAACCTAAATTCTTAGGGGTTATGAGTAATACTTACCCAATGATATTACTCATAGGGTATACTAAAACCTCTAGTAGATCATAACAAGTACCTAACTTGTTACATTTCTTAAATATGGATAATTTCCTAGGGTTCAGGGTATCCTAAAGTATCCTAATAAGGAATGGTCGGGAAATAGGGTTTCTATCCTCGAAAGTACTTAAGGGTTTATAACTAGGGCAAAGTGTCATAACTCATCTTATAGGCATCCTAGTTAGTACCATTATATATAGTACATATCCTAAGATGGAATTTTAAACTAAAGCTTATCGGGCAACTAAAGTGTACTAGTTGATGTTTTCTTCCTAAGATTACCTAATACCNTAACTATTATATGCTTGCATATAAGAGTAGTTAGGGGAAGGTTCTCTAACTAAGGGGAATTAAGAGGTTTCGGAGGAGTGGGGATTAGAAACGGAGATAGAGTAGTTTATTGAATTCAGATCATTATGATGTATAATAAAGATTCTCATCATTAGTATCATACAAAATGATAGGGGAAATGATTTGAGGGATTTAAGGGTTTAGGTGTAAAAGGATAGTGTACGGGAGGAGTTGTAACTCATGATATACAATATCATGAATTAAGGAATGAAATCACAACCACATAAGGTCATAAATAACTTGTCATAACTAGAAGTTTAACAAGTTTCACTATTTATGCCATATGTGATTAGGAAAGATGGAGGTTTTGGGCAAATTGCCGGGTATGAAAAGGGAATGGAAGTTTTTGTGGGAAAGGTAAACATAGGGAGTGAATTTATTTGTCGGAGCCCACTTTATTAGTACTTACTAACTACCTAAAGGATAATATCCTAGGTTTAACCTTATAATGACTAAAGTTCAAAAATAATATTCCTAAAGAATATTCTTCTATCTTATTAGGTGTTGGGTTTTAAGGTGTCGAAACTACCTAACCTAAATTCTTAGGGGTTATGAGTAATACTTACCCAATGATATTACTCATAGGGTATACTAAAACCTCTAGTAGATCATAACAAGTACCTAACTTGTTACATTTCTTAAATATGGATAATTTCCTAGGGTTCAGGGTATCCTAAAGTATCCTAATAAGGAATGGTCGGGAAATAGGGTTTCTATCCTCGAAAGTACTTAAGGGTTTATAACTAGGGCAAAGTGTCATAACTCATCTTATAGGCATCCTAGTTAGTACCATTATATATAGTACATATCCTAAGATGGAATTTTAAACTAAAGCTTATCGGGCAACTAAAGTGTACTAGTTGATGTTTTCTTCCTAAGATTACCTAATACCTAAAGTCACAAGGATTTCCTATATCTAAGTGGGTAAGTGGCTGGTTATCATCTATTATCTTTTCTAGGGCATAAATCCTATTGGGTTACTACCTAGCTATCGCTGTGACCTTTTTCTATCTTCAATAAAAAGGTCAGTAAAGAGTTCACCTAAACTATTCGGGATATTCTAAACCAATTTTTTCTAGTGTTCTAAGTGTGTCCTATGGGAATCTCTTCCAACCTCAAATTTCAAAGATGAGGTAGGAAGATTTGTATGGGTATAGGGAGGTACTAAGGTATAGGATGATTTCCTAAATGAGCTAGGTTTACTACTAGGTAAGTGCGATAAAGGATAAGTGGGTCTCCTAAAGAGTCGGGGAAATAGTGTTTTGAGGGATAATCTAGTACATTCGGAGAGGAAAGAGCAATCTCCAGATGTAGACTAGATGAGACGGGGATAGAGTAGTAGGGTGTAGACATAGCTAGATACTAATAGAAATGATATGCAGCATTTAGCAGTTAAGTACTATACTAACCTGTAGCCTATGTTGTTGCAGAGGATGGCAGTGGCACTGAGGACTTTCTTGGGTTTAAGAAAAGTAGTTGTAGTTTAGGTTTTGACCTTGTTATCTACAACTGAGGCTCTGATACCAATATGTAACACCCCCATTTTCACGATTCATAGCGGATTTAGGGTTGGGGTATTACTTCATGGAATCACAGTCACAATAATAGAAAACGACTCGAAAAGAGACGTTTTTATAAATAAGTTATCATTCATTAAAATATCAGAGTTTTATCAAGATGAGGTCCCGTGAATCTAAGTATGAAATAGTGTTTGAATGATAACAAAGTTGAAAGTCCTCCGAGTTCAGTGCCATTTCCTGCCAAAGCTCCGTAACGGCTATATACCTAGGATACATGCTTAAAGAGTCAACACTAGGTGTTGAGTGAGAGTCATAGGTTTAAGTGATAGTGTGTGAATACGATTTTAGTAAAGCATGGGCTAAGTTGTTATACACCCATGTAAAGTGGTAGAAACCGTATTTAAACATTTTGTATCTGTCAGTATTGTAAGTGTTAGCTTTGTATTTTTATAATATAAAGTGTGGGTCATTAAAGTCTAATAACATGTAATAGGTTGCGTTAGAAAGCGTTTCAAAAGTTATATGTTCAAGTTAGCATAAACTAGGAAGTTCAAGGGCTAAACATGTAAAAGCCTAAATCTAATATTCCTAGTGCTTTATATTGTATTGTAAGCCTCATTGTTGAGGTTGAGCTTCATTTGCAATACACACACATAGTTCTTAATCTTTTACATGAAGTCTCCACTCTCTCTCTCTCTACTCTCTCTCTAGAATAAGCTTGAATAAGTTGTGAAATAAGTTGTATCCAAGGTCCTACAAGTGGTATCAATCGCCAAGGGATAGATTTAGGTTGATATAGATTAGCTTGGTTAGTTTTTTGATTCGTATGGTTCATCTTTTGGGTCGTTGGTTTGCTTGTTTTGATTAGGTTTAATGGTTTTTGGTGTTTTAAAGGCTTAAGATTCGTTAGGTGTGTTTTACAACTCGTTTGGCTCGTTAAAAATCACAACAGTACGTACTCAAGGAGTTTAAGGGTTTAATAGCGAGTTTGAAAATTTAGGGTTTAATAGCGAGTTTGGGAATTTATTGGTAGCGAGTTTGGGTAAACTCTTTTCATAGCGAGTTTGGGCTATTATTGGTTTCATAGCGAGTTTGGTGTACCAGTGGCGAGTAAGCCTTAACTTCTTATCGCATAGCGAGTAAGAAATATCATAGCGAGTATGGTAAGTGCTATATAGCGAGTTTGAAACTTTTGCTAGCGAGTATCAAATAATAATCATAGCGAGTTTGAAGTTTTTTGATAGCGAGTATGGAACTTGTAGCTTAGCGAGTTTGAAGATCTTTGATAGCGAGTTTTGAACTTGTTAATAGCGAGTATTGAATTTTTTTGATAGCGAGTATGGAACTTGTAGCTTAGCGAGTTTGAAAATCACATAGCGAGTATTGGAACTTTTTGATAGCGAGTTTGGGAGCATAGCGACTTTGGAAGCTTAGCGAGTTTGGAACTTATCTCAGCGAGTATCACCCTAAGAATCTTAGAGAGTTTTTTGGCGGGAAAATTTGAGTAAAATTTATTTTCTGCAGGAGATTAAACGTTCAATTTTTACGCGAGATTTCAATTTTGGTTTAACGTTGAAAATTTTGACCTAAAATTCAAATTTTTCGGCCTAAATTCAAATTTTTTCGATAAAATTTGGCGTCAAAATTTTTGAAACTCAATTTTTTCGTGCAACCTTAGAATTGCATTTCGTAGTGTTTTTCAAATTTTAGATAAGAAAATTTTCTAATTCGTTTTTTGGAGGGAAAACTCAAACTCACTAAGAACAACCGTATCAACCAACGACGTTTCACAAATCAAACCTAATCTACATCAACAACCTAAGTTCATCCTAAAGATCCTACAACAACTTTTCACGACTTTTCACTTTGCATCGAATCATCATGGCAACTCAACAAGATATTCATGCCGCCGGTGCTGAAAACCGACCTCCCATGCTTTCAAAGGGTGGTTATTCACAATGGGCTAGTAGAATGATACGCTATCTTAAGAGCAAAACAAATGGAACACTTCTTGTTAATTCTGTTTTGCACGGTCCTTTCAAACCAAGAGAAATACTAGACCCTGGTGATCCGAATGGAACCCCCCCAGTACCACCTTTCCACAGACTTCAGAATGAGACTGACTACACTGAAGAAGATCGACAACAAATCATTGCTGATGATCAAGCATTTCACCTTGTTGTTCTTGGTCTACCAGAATCGACTTATGCTACAGTGGATAGTGAAGAAAGTGCTCATGCAGTCTGGGAAAGAGTTAAGAAGCTTATGTATGGAACGGATATCGGGAAACAAGAAATGGAAACACAATTGCTTAAGGAACTTCGCAAGTTCACTTCAATTCCTGGTGAATCCATAGAGTCGTATTATCTCAGATTCTGCAAGATCATGAATGATTTGTCAAGGCACAACCTCACTCAGACAAACATTGCTAACAACACAGTCTTTCTGAATGAGCTACAACCAGAATGGGGAAGATACGTCACCATTGTTTATCAGACGAAGAATTTGCATGATGTTACTTATGATCAGTTGTACGATTTCTTGAAGCAGAATCAGGCAGAGGCAAATGAAGTGAGAGCTGAGATGCTTGCTAAGAAACATGATCCTCTAGCACTTATTGCTAATACACCATCACCTTCATCAGTAAACACACCATATCAACCATCATCATCATCTTCCACTCACAACTACATGCAACAACAATACATTCCACAACAAACTGCTGCAATCCCACAACAACAATTCTACCCACAACAACAACAACAAGTCATTCCACAACAACCATATCCATACTTCCCAGAACCAGAGTTCACTGACAGTGATGATTCTACTGATGCTTTGACACAAGCACTTGCTCTTCTGACAAAAGCAGTCCAAGGACGCTATTCCACACCAACCAACAACAACCAACGAATTTCAACGAACACTCGTAACAGGCAGATTGTGCAACCGAGTTTCAACATGGGCAATGCCGGGCCAATGGTTGGAGGTATGAGGAATCAGCAAGGATATGCTCCGGGCTATAACATGGGTAATCAGAATAGGCAGAATCAGATGGGTCAGTATGTCGGGAATCAGATGGGGCAAGTTGTTGGTAATCAGAGGGGTCAGAATGTTGGTATTCAGGGTAATCAGTTTGGCAATGTTGGGAATCAGGGTAATCAGTATGGAAATGTTGCAGCACAAGTTGGTGGGAATTATGGAAATGTGAATGGGAATCAGCAGAATGTGATTAAGTGTTTCAATTGCCAAGGTGTCGGTCATATGGCGAGGAACTGTCCTACTAAGCCTCAAAAGAAGACTTCAGAATATCTGCAGAAAGCATTGATGCTAATACAAAAGGAAGAGGCAGGATTCCAGTTGAACGCCGAGGAGCATGATTTCATGGCACTGATGGATGACATGGAGGACAGAGAGGAAGTGAATGCAAACTGCATATTTATGGCTAATCTTCAGGAAGCTAAGTATGATACAGATTCTGAGACACCTCCTGTTTATGATGCCAATGCACTTTCTGAGGTACACAACTTCGATCATGACAACAATAATGATATATTTGATATGTCTTTTCATGAGGAACAGCATTCTGAGACACAAGCACCTATTTATGATACATATCAGGATACGCCGAATAGTAGCAATATTGATTCGACGACTCCCGATATGAATCATAATGGAGGCTCAGTTTCACAGCATGCTGAGACTGATGAGGAAACACGTGCTTTATTTGAAACATTATTGAATAATTGTACTATCGAAGTTGAAAAAGTGAAAAAGGTCAATCGCGATGTTAAGGCCGCGAATGAGATATTGACCACTGAGCTTGAGAGATACAAGGCCAAAGAAAAAAGTTTTCTAAATGATAAAAAACGCGAGTCTGAATTTGAAATTGGTTATAAGAAAATACTTGTTAAAGATAGAGAATTGCAATGCAAATATGATACTCTTGAAGTCACTTCAATGAAAACAATTAAATCTTTAAAACAAGAGATTTCTGATTTAACAAACCAACTTTCAAAACAAAAATCAGCTTATGCCAATCTTGAAAAAGAACGGGATGAGTTGAAAAAAGACTTTGCAAAGAAAGAAGATAAACTTTTGGAAGAAATCATAGAGTCAGAACACAAGATTGCTAAACTTGAAGATTTGTTGGTTAAAAAGGGTCAATCAGCTCAAACGATTCACATGATTTCTAATCAGACCGATCCGTTTTACCACACAAAATACAAAATGGCTCTAGGGAACAAAACACCTTGTAATCTCAAGAAAGCTCAGCAAGAACAGAATGTGATTTATAATGCTAATGTGATATATGAGAAACATGATCCTCCTTATGTGCGTGATTCTGATGATACTATACAACTTGCGGAGGAGAGTCAACATAAAATGAAACAAAAGAATCCTAATTTAAAACCAATTGATTACGAGAAATGGAACAAAATCAATGGAATCACTTTTGTCCCTCAAAAACAAACACAAACTGTTTCCAAAAAATTCACTTTCAAGCAAATGCTTTCAAAACCTGCAGCTGTTTCCAAATCTCTTTCAAATATTGAACAGATGTCTTCAAACAACACTTTTAACACAAGTGATGCAAGGGGATATCTTGATGATCTCAAAACCAGAGTTGGAACACTTCAGAGGACTTTAGAATCTAAAACGAAAACAAATGAGAAAAATTGGAACTCAACAGTCCATTTACAAGTGAAAAAGATTCTTGAAAGTGATATTGCTCCACAACTCACTGCTGTGAATGCAAGAGTGATTCATTTTGAACAAGCGTTTTTGAAAGAAACAGCTGACTTTGTTACGGATCACAAATCCCTAGTAAAGCAGGCAAATGAATCTTTTGAGAAAATAAGTGTTTTGGAAAAGTTAAATGACTCTCTCTTCGAAGCTGTGATGTCTACTGATATTATGTCTCTCATATTGCAAATATATTCTGTTGAAGATGACGAACGACTTCGAGCTGAGACCTCCGCACTTGTTTCAAAATATGAAAATGCTCTTATTAAACTTGAAAAAGAAAACGTGTCATATTTTAAACAACTTGATCGAAAAAAGGAAGAATGCAAGTATGACAAATTGTCGTATGAGCGTGATTTCAAGAAGTTGCAAGAGCAAAATGATCTTTTGAGGTCTCAGCTTGAAAGTTTAAAAGGAAAGGGTGTGGAAACTAAGCTTGAAAAACCAAAGACTTCGGAGAAACCAAACGCTTTTAATCCGGTTGTAAAACCAAAAATGTCAATTTCTCGGTTTGCTCCAAAAGTCGATGTGAACAAAGATTTATCAAAAACAGTCACTCCATCACCTTTGTCCAAATGTAATGAAAAAGAAAAATGTGCTGAGAAAGGAAAAGCGGTTGTCGAAACACCAAAAGTTTTAGCCCCTGGTCTGTTTAGGATTAGTCCCACTACTGCGTGTGCCTCTACATCTAGGACAAGCGAAAAATGTGTAAAGGATAATTCTAAAGAGTCTAAGGATACTAAATGCGACAACAAAATAAATTCTAATGAGTGTGCCTTACCTTCTACAGGAGTAGCAAGCACATCTAGGAGCAGCAGACTAAAGCCTAGAAGCAATACAAGGAACAATAGAGTCTCGCCTGTCTCTAAGAGTAGTTGCAAGAATAAAATGGAAGAAGTAGAAGAACACCCTAGGAATTTATCGCTTTGTAATAAGAAACATAGTTCATCTGAATGTAATGTTGATCGTACTGTTTTGAATGCATGTAATGACTCTCTTTGCTTAACATGCAAGAAATCTTTAACTCGTTATGATCATGATGAATGTGTTTCTAAGTATGTGAATGTGTTGCTTGAACAGAATGATGCTTTAGATAAATCTAGTGCGAGATCTAGATACTTTGGTAAACTAATTAAAAAGATTAGGTATCCCACAAGTAATAAAATGCCTAGAGATTATCTTAAGTACTGTGCATGGAAACCAACGGGTAGAGAATTCACTCTTAAGAATGGTAAATTGATAGTGGTTCAATCTGAACAAACAGAAACCTTCTATGAGTGTGACAATGCTTTTACCTATAACCCCACGGAACCTAATTCGAAACGGTTTCCAAATACAAAATCTCCTGTTCTACGCAGGTTATCGAAATTTGTCTTTGGATCGTCGACTCGGGTTGCTCCAAGCACATGACCGGGAATTTGAAGCTGCTGATCAACTTTGTTTGGAAGTTCATGGGAACTGTACGTTTTGGAAATGATCATATTGCAGCTATTTCGGGTTATGGAGATCTTCAGTTTGGAAATTACTTAATCACTCGGGTTTACTATGTCGAAGGGTTGGGACACAACTTGTTTTCAGTCGGGCAGTTTTGTGATGCAGATTTAGAGGTTGCTTTTAGAAGAAACACGGTTTTTGTTCGGAATTTGGTAGGAAAAGATCTTTTATTCGAAAATCGCGACACTAACCTTTATGCTATCGACATCAATCAAATGGCCTCTACATCACCAATTTGTCTTATGACAAGAGCATCAGAAACAAAGTCTTGGTTGTGGCATATACGTTTGTCTCATCTTAATTTCGACACGATCAACAAATTGGCCAAAGACAACAT